>VZTD01002847.1:514-136358 GCA_013397725.1 Rhagologus leucostigma | reverse complement strand
ACCCTTGATGGAAATCCGGATCAACCTTTTGGCTTTTTTTTTTGTTGGTTTTTTTTTTTTTTTCTTATTCCCTCCTCTATCTGTTCCCTCCTTTCTTCAGGAGCTTGTTTGTGTGAGGAGGGCTCCGGCCCTCGCAGCAAAACCAAATCCTCCCAGGTAATTCCGGGCCCCAGCAGCTGCTTCATCCTTAAAAGGTGAGGAAAGGAATCGGAGGTGCCGGGCTTGGACCGCTCCAGGCACAGCTCTGCACAGGGACTTGGCACACGGAGCCGGGATCAGCCCCTGGCTGCTTTCCAGCCCAAATCTGCAGGAAGGAACAGTGATACTTTTTTTTTTTTTGTAATAGATGAGGGTTTAAAACCATTAAGAGTCTGAATTGGCTAAAGAAGGAGTTGGGAAGTGCATCCCAAGCTTGGCGTGGCTGGAGCTGCTCCTGCTCTGTCACCACATGGGCACAGGTTGGTGCTCTGAGTGTTTTAGGGAGGATAGGTCTGTTTTTAGCGATGTTAGATCTGGTTTTAGGGATATTAGGTCTAGTTTATGGATGATAGGTCTGGTTTTAGGGAGGATAAATCTGGTTTTAGAAATGGTAGGTCTGGCTTTAGGGAAGATAGGTCTGGTTTAGGGAGGATAGGCTTGGTTTTGAGACCCCTGGGAGTGGGATCCAAGAGTGCTGAGGTTATTCACTCATCTGGTCTGGCAGCACCGGAGACCCTCAGAACCTCTGGACCCCAAGGTGGATCTCAGGTGCCCAAGTCCATCTTTGACTGCCCCATTCCCATTCCCCAAAAGCCATATAAAGGCTGGAGACACCAAAACCCTCTGAATTTCAGTGAGTTCTGGTGTCCCACCCTTAAAGCCCTTCTTGGTACAAACCCACCCTGGACGTGGTTTCCTGCTTTGGCTCCATTTCTCCTGTGAAGCTTGGGAAAGAAGAACTCCCATCTCTGCCTCGTTTTGTGGCATCCTCGGGAAGGGGGATGGTCTCCTCTGGCCATCCCAGTTTCCATTTTGTGGGAAAGCTGCTGCTTTGCTGCTCTGGTTCTGCCCCGCACTGGAATTCCCCTGCCAAGGGAGGTGAGGGAAGGTGAGGTTGGATCTGGGACGTGCTCGGACAAGAAACGTGTGCTGAGGACCAGCTGTAGTTTGGGAAGGACTTCCCAGGGAAGGGGACCCGTTCCTGCGGGGCTGACCTTTCCTTCAGGTGGAATTGCAATATATTGCCGAGAACAGGGTGTTTTCCCACGACCACCTTCCCAAAACGCCCTTTCCAAGGAAAATCTGTTTGAACACCCGGTCACTCACTCAGCAGGTTCTTGGCAGGACTTCTCAGGGTAATCCCGATGGTTTGTTTTAATGATCAATCCCAAATTCCTGTCCAGAAGCAGCCAAAGCTTGTGGTTCCTGCTCAGTGGGTGAGATTATCCCTTCCTTGAGGGCTTCTCCAATGGCTCTGCGGCTGCAGGCACGGGTGGGACCCAAGTGGGCATCAGGTCAGGGGTCACCCTTGGCCTTGGGGCTCCCGGTGGTGCTGAGGGCACTCGGGATGGCCCTGGGAAGGCTGGATCCCTCCAAGGGAAGCAGATGCAGATGGAATGAGGGCACTTTGGGACAGTAGTGGCTGGGAGCAGTGTCTGCTCTGATGGAACATCTGGCAGGATGTTCCGTGATCCCAGGTCATCCCACCTGTCTGAGCATCAATCCCTGCTCCTTTCTCCTCCAGGGATCAATTCTTTCCCTCATCCTTTTTCCATGAAATGAGGTTTCCAGACCTAAGTCCAGCCCATTGGAACAACAAGTTTAGCTCAAAGAGCATCTTCCAGAGCACAGTGGCCCAGGAAACCTCTCCAGGTGATGGGATCCAAATGGATCTTGATGCCCCGTGATTCCCAGTTCCTGCACAGCATCGTGTCCTGTGTCCCACATCCTCCCCATCCCTGGAAGTGTCCAAGGATAGGGCTTGGAGCAACATGAACCAGCAGAAGGGGGTGGAATGGGATGAGCTGTGAGGTCCCTTCCCACCCAAACTGTTCCATGATTCCATGATCAGATGCTTGAGATGGGCCTGAACCCCTCTGCCGCAGGAAGGTGTGTGAGGATGATGGTTCAGGATGAAAACTGCCCTTAATTCCTGGGAGAAGCAGCGTGGAACCCTATTTCTCTCTGGGATCACCGGAGCCACTCTGCTCTGAGAGGGGTGAGGCTTTTCCAGGTGCTGTGTCCTGCCAGCAGGGTGGGTCTGATCTGCAGGGAAGGGGTTTGCAGGAGACGTGGGAGGTGTGGGAAGAGGACTCGGCCTCTCCTTTCAAGGCTGAAGCTCCTGCTGTCCCACCTGGTGAGCAGAGGGCCTGGGGGAGTCCTGAGGAGGGGAGGCATGCTGGGGGACCCTGATTTCAGTGCCCGTGGTGCTGCTCCTGGGCATTTTTGGTGTTTGTAGGGAAGGATCCTGTGGCTCCGGGCTGGAGGAGGGAGGACCTGTCCCCAGCCCAGTGCCTGGTGCAGCCCCTGCCCCTCGCTCCTGCCCCTGCTGCCCTCCCTGCCCTGGGGAGAGGCCAAGCTGACTCAGGCAGCTCCTGCCCTTCCTGATGTTCTCAGTGCTCCTCCTTGGCCAGGTATTTGGTTCGGTTTGGGATGGGCTGGTCCCCAACACAGGGCTTTTCAGCCTTCCTGGCTGCACAGAAATCCTGCTGGAAAGGGACAGGGACAAAGGAAGGTGGGGATCAGGTGGAGAAGGGGATGAGGTGGAGAAGGGGATGAAGGGTCCAGTCCCATCTGGCTGGACTGCTGTGTCCTCCCTCTGCCGTTTCCTGTGCGCTCACAGCCTGCTGGGCTTGGCTGCTGAGTGATCCCAGTCTCTCTCTCTGGATGGGTCACTCTGCGTGGGGTTGGTTGGGGGGCTGAGGCTCGGGGAAATTTAAACCATCCCCGGGAGCCTTGAAGGTGCTTCAACCCCCTTGGGCAAACCAGGAGAAGCTGTGACCCTTCCCTGGGCACCTGGGGGTCACTGCCAGCACCTGGAACTCCCTTTCAGGGTCACTGGCTCAATGCGTGCCGGCAGAGTGGAATCATTCCTTTATCAAGGCTCCCCAGGTAATCCGTGTTTATGAATGAGGAATGAACTGGGAATCAGCCCCAAGGGATCTGCGTGAGGAGGAGGAAGAGCAGCACTGAGGGAGCTCTGGAGGGAATGAGAGGGTCAGCAGGAGCCAGGTGATGGAGCTGCCCCTGGAATGGCAGGTGTCCCTGGAATGGGAATTGCCCCTGGAGTGGGAGCTGTGTTGGGCTGGTGACACACGGCCGGGAACGGCCAGGGCTGTGGCCACCGGTGGGACAGGGAATGGCCGGGGCTGTGGCCACTGGTGGGACGGGGAACGGCCGGGGCTGTGGCCACCGGTGGGACAGGGCAGAGCAGCTCCTGGTGCTGCTGCTGGAGCCTCCCCGAGGTCAGCTCAGGTTTAGAGAAACAGAAAAGAAGGAGAGGATTTATTTTGTGAAATGTGTGGTTTGGTTTGGTTTGTTCAGTTTGGCCCTGGCCCCAGGCTGGGCGGGGCAGGCGTTTCCTGCTCTGCCGGGGGCCGGGCTGGGCTTGGAGCTTCCAGTTTGGGACTGGGCAGTGCCCAGTTTGGGTTGGGGGTTTGAGACCCCCTTCCTTCAGCTCTGCTCTGTTCCCTCTCCGCAGGTCCCTCTGGAGAAGGGAAGGGAAAGGGCCGGGTTGGGGACGTGTCCAGGCCATGCCAGGGTGGGACAGAGGGGTTGAGGGACGTCCGTGGCCCTCGAGGGACACTGCCCAGCCCCAGGCGGGCACTGAGGGGACACTGCAGGGACAGGAGGTGGGCACGGAGGGGACGCTGCTGCCGTCCCTCTCCCCTCTCCCCTCCTCCGTGCTGGGATCGGGCTGTGGGGGCTGGGAACGGGAGAATTCCTTGCCAGACTGGGGGGTATTTGAGGACCCTGGTTTGGGGGGTGGCTGAGGGGAGCTCTGCCACCTTGCCAGGCTCCTTTCCATCCCTGCTCCTTCTCCCACTTCATTCTTCCTTCTCTTACCTTAACTTAATCCTTCCCCCCCTCGCTCCTCTCTTCTCCTCTCCCCTCTCGTGTCCCATTCCCTCTCCCACCTCCTCTTTTCCTTGCTTGCTGTGCCTGCCTAGAGCCACCCACATCTCTTCCCTCCTTTCTTCTGGAATCCCAAACCAGGCTCTTTCTGATTCTGGGTGAAACACGGGGAAGCTGAAACTCGGCCCCAAGCAGGCGTCAGAGCCCAGGAATGTCCCCGGGGCTGGCAGGGCTGGCCGGGACCTGCCCACAGCAGCTTCACTCCCGGGAGCATTTCCCACTCAGCCGAGCTCTGGCTCATGGAGCTTCCAGGAAATTTCAGGTATTGAAAAAAACCCTGAACAGGACTAAAGCCAGGGCTGGTGATGTCACCGTTCCTGCTGGGTGCTGCTGGCTCTGCCCCCTGTTCCGAGGGGTTGGGGGGCCGTGGCTGTGCCGGGGGGTGGGGAAGCTGCTCTGGGTGCTGGAAGTGCCCCAGATCCTGCCGGGATCAAAGAATGGAGTCCTGGAATGGTTCGAGTGGGAAGGGACATTAAAGCCCATCCAGTGCCACCCCTGACAGCTCTGCAGGTGGGGTCTCACCTGAGCGGGGCAGAGGGGCAGAACCCCCCCTGCTGCCCACAGTGGGGGTGCTGAGGCGGCTCTGCTTCATCTCCGAACCCTCTTTTCTCACCTGAGATGGCCCCAAAGATGGTCTTCCCAGGGAAGCTGTGGCTGCCCCTGGATCCCTGGCAGTGCCCAAGACCAGGCTGGACAGGGCTTGGAGCACCCTGGGACAGTGAAAGGTGTCCCTGCCCATGGCAGGGGTGGCACTGGATGGGCTTTAATGTCCCTCCGACCCAAACCATTCCATGAATCTCCAGCTCTCTCTCTTGTCCGTCATCTCCACTCTGGGCTGTACTGGGAGCCGGGAGCTTCCCAGTTCCCTCTCCAACTACCAGTCCTGTTACCTGGCCAATGGCTCCTCCTTTCCCAACGTCCCGCTAATAAAAGGAGCAGGACTGAGAGGCGCGGGGAGGATTTGCAGCTTGGTGTTTCCCAATCCCCACCGGAGCAAATGACTTCACTCCCGTCAACAGCGCCCAGAGCCAGCTCTGACACCGACGGGCTCTTGTGTCACTTTAATGAGGCTTTTGTTTGCTCTGTCACTCCCAGGCTCTGGAGCACAAAGAAGGAGCTGCTGCTGCTGTGGCGGCTTCTGGGAGCCTCTGGCTCTTCCGGAGCTGCGGGAGGTTTAGGAGCCAGCTTTTTGCAACAGGTTCTATGCATGAAATACACTGGGATCAGGTTTTTTAGGATAAAAAAAGGGCCTGTGACATCCCAGTGACAGTTAGAGGGGAATGTTTGCATCTGGAGTTGCAGGAACATCCTCTTGCCCCAGTTTGGGGATTTGTGGTCAGAGCAATCCCAGCCTGCAGCGGCTCCTCTCCCAAAATCTGTGCAGCAGGAGGAACTTCAGGGGTGGGATATCTCTGGGCGTGGTTTTTTTCCCTGTGAGGATTTGGGCTCATCCACAAGCTGGGAGCAGGGGGTGGTGGGAATGGGAGAGGGGTGGTGCCACTGCTGGAGGCAGGAGCTGTGTGGGGACAAACTGAGGGACAATTTCCCGTGGGCGCAGGGTGGCAGCTCCTCAGCTGGAGAACCAGGGCCTTGTGCCTGCAGCTTCCCAGGCCACTGGCCCAAATCACCAGGAAAAAGGTCTATTTTCTCCCATTTTTTCCTGGCCACTTGTGGGAATTGGATTCATCTCCCACTTTTCCCCTTGTGTGACCAGAACCTTTCTGGCTGTGCAGAGCGGGTGTTTGGCCGTGGCCAAACCTCACCACAGCGTCCCTGGGGTGCCTCGTCCTGCTTCCTAAATCATGCAATTGTGCTTGGAAAGACCTTCGGGATCAGCCTTGGGCCCAATGCCCACAAACCCGTGTTCCCAAGTGCCACATCCACTGTCCCTCTGAACACTTCCCGGGACGGGGCCTCCCCCCCTGCCCTGGGTAGCGGTGCCAGGGCTCGCAGCCTTTTCTGTGGGGACGTTTTCCCAAATCCCCAGTGCTGCGGTGCAGCCCAGCCCCGCTCCGGGTCAGCGCTGGGATTCCTGCAGAGGGGCACTCGTGGGGATTCCTGGAGCCACTGCCCATCCCGAAGCATCTCGGAGGGAAATCTGGCACCGAGCCTGTGCCCTCGGCGGGTTTGGAGCTCGGGACGCAGGCTCAGGCCCGAGCCGGCACCTGGAAGCAGAGCAGGAATCAGCAGGAATCTCCTCCTGCTCCGCTGCTCTTGGCCCCGGGAGGCCGGGCTGACGTGGCCCGAGGCCCGTGGCTGTCCCCACGTGTGTGACGTGTGCCAGGGCCACTCTGTAATCCCTGTAAAATCAGGGACTGGGGCTGAGTCATCCTGAATTTTAACTCCTGGGCTCAGATTCTGAGGAGCTAAGTCACACCCAGAGCGCTCCGGGATCCGGGAGCTCATCCTGCCTTGGAGGGGCTGTTTTGCCCCTTTTTTGGGTGGGTGAAGCTCTTCCCTGCACTGAGGAGCTCTGGAGCCCGCAGAGTGCAGGAAGGAAACATCCTGAGCATGGGATTATGGAGTGGATCGGGTGGGAAGAACCTTAAAGCCCACCCAGTGCCACCCCCGCCGTGGCAGGGACACCTCCCCCTGTCCCAGGCTGCTCCAAGCCCCGTCCAGCCTGGCCTTGGACACTGCCTGGGATCCAGGGGCAGCCGCAGCTCCTCTGGGCATCGTGGAGACCTGTTCTTTTTCCTGGCACTGTTTTCCCCGTTTCCTTTTCCTGCTGAGCCTCTCTTCTCCCGTGGGAGGTGCCACAGGTGGAGCTCGAGGCTGGAGCTGGATTTGGGATGCAGGTGGGTGTGGGGAGGAGGGTTCCAGGCGTGGTCCCCGCTCCATGGAATGCTGCACCTGCTCATCCCTCCCCTCCCAGGGCGGCATCGACGTCCTCGGCAGTGTGGGCGGGCCCAAGGAAATTATCATTTCAATTAAAATTGTAATTATTGTTGTCAGCGCTGAGTGCATTGATTAGGAGGGGCCTGAGACAGACGGGCCCCACCCTCTGCTCCATCAGCGCCAGGGCTGGGCCCTGGCGGCTCCAAGGCTGCAATCCTGCCCTTTGCTCCCCCGTCCTCCCTGGTTCCAGGTCCCCACCTGGGAGAGGACCAGAGCGAAGGAGGGAACTGCACCTTCCTTCTGGAAGCTTCCGACTCCATCACGTTTGGGTTCAGTCTGGCCCTGGAGCAGCTCCTGCTGCTGAGATAAAAATGCTGAGATAAAATCCCTGACTGGAGCGACAGGTGGGAAGGCCAGGATCCTGGATTTGGGAGCTCGGCTCTCCCTGGTTCTGTAGTTCCTGCAGGAGAACCCCACGAGCTGGGTCGGCCCCTCGGGGGCAGGGATAACTCGGGCATTACAGCAGCTGTAAAGCCCTCGTAAAATGTTCCTTGTTTGCTCTGCTGCCGTCCCTCCGATGCAGACAGCGACTCATGGGGCGGAGGCTTCGCTCCTTCCCCGGCCCCTGTGCTCTCCTGCCCCTTCTCCTGCCCCAGAGTGGGCTCTGGGTTCCCAGCCTGGAGCTGTTTTGGGAAGGTCCTTCAGCCTCCCATTGTGACCAGTCAGATCTCTTAAACTCCTGAGGCTGCACATAGAAAACGTCCCAGGTGAACAAACCCCGGGGTTATCCCTCGTCCTCCTGGACACGGGGGTGCCACCTCTGGAATTCTGGCTGGTCCTGTCCACCCTCTGGAGCAGGAGGACAGTTTGCCCTGAAAATGATGGAGTTTTTGCAAGATTCCAAGGAATTTTTGGAGCCACACATTGGTGACATGTCCCTCGGTGTGTGGGGAATGAGGGAGGTGACACTGGTTCTCCTCCTGCCTCTCTCATGTCCTTGCTGCAGGACAGTTTGTTTCCAAGTTCTTTTTCCATGTTGTTTTTCTCCTTAGGAGCATTTATCGGGCAACAAATCCGTTTGATTTTGCCAAAGATCCTGGAATTCCCACCTGGAGGCAGAGGATGAGGAGCAGCTCCATCCCCGTGTCCTCCCTGGGGTGAGGATGGTGCTGGATTCTATGGGAGTTGTTGAGACCCCAAGCCCTTGCCCACAGTTCCCGTTGCCGAGGGCTGCACAAACAGGATTGGGATGGCTGCCGATGGGGACTGAGTGTTTTGGGGGCAGCGAGACCTTAATCCTTCCTGGATTTGGAAATGGAATCCGCTGGTGGGGAGTGGCTTCGTGCCACTGACTCTGCCCAAGGAGAGGAAGAAGGACTTTGATAAGAGCGGTTTTTTGGGATGACTCTGCTGGATCATCTCCCTCCTTGCTCCATTCCTTGCACCGTCCCCTCCAGCCTGGGCAGGACTCAGGCCCCAGAGTCTGCAATAATCCTGAGCTCTGCCCTGGGCTTATTCCAGCTCCCATAACCTGAGGTTCCCTCGGAGTGACCGCACGGTTTCCATCTGCTCGGGAAAGACCACATGGGTTTGGGGCCAGTGGGAGCAGGGACATGGGAGAAGCTGCTCAGGCCGTGTGGGATGCCGGGAGGGACAAGTCCAGCCAGGGAGTGATGGGGACACGGGACCGTCAGGGGTGGTCCAGGAGCAGCCTCCCCTTGGGAAGGGTTACCTGGAGAAATAGGGATGGAGAAAGGAGAATTTCCTAACGATTCTGTGTTTTGGGGCAGATCAGCCTGGATTGTGTCACTTCAGGAAAGACCCTGAGGGGCCAGAGCGAGTCCAGAGATGGGAACAGAGCTGGGGAAGGGCTGGAGCAGCAGGGAAGGTCTGGAGAACTCCCGAGGGAGCTGGGAAAGGGGCTCAGCTTGGAGAAAAGGAAGCTCAGGGGGGACCTTGTGGCTCTGCACAAGTCCCTGACAGGAGGGGGCAGCCGGGGGTGTCGGGCTCTGCTCCCAGGGCACAGGGACAGGAGGAGAGGGAACGGCCTCAGGCTGGGCCAGGGGAGGCTCAGGGTGGACATCAGCAGGAAGTTCCCCATGGAAAGGGCACTCAGGCCTTGGCAGGGGCTGCCCAGGGAGGTTTGGAGTGCCCATCCCTGGAGGTGCCCAAGGACGGGCTGGAGGTGGCACTCGGTGCTCTGGGCTGGGGACAAGGGGGGCATCGGGCACAGCTGGGACTTGATGGGCTAGGAAGGCTTTTCCCTCCTCAGGGATCCTGGGATTCCGTGTGTTTGTAGCTCAGGGTTCTGCTCTGTCCCTGGCAGGATCCGCAGGGTTTCCATCAGATCAGCCCTCGAACCTGCGCGGAGCAGCAGACTCCAAAGTCAGCCGGGGCTTTGAGAGGGGAGAGCAGGAGCTTTCCATCCTCTTCTGAGGCGTGTCCTTCCCAGAGAAACTGAGCCCAGCACTCCCAGTGCCGGCAGTTTCACTCCGGCACTGAGAACTGAAGTTTAATTTGTTTGTTTGTTTTTCCTTAAGGCTCTGGCTGTGGGAGGGACTCTCAACTTTCATGTCAAAATTATCCGGGTAATGATGATTATCCATAATTATAACTATATTTATCCGTATTCCTTCAGGATTTCTTGTAATCACAAGGACTTGTAATTTGGGGGAGAGGGGAAAAAACAGCTTTAGGCCCTTGTCCAATGAACTGGAGAGGGGGAAAGTGCACAGCCGGGATACTGGGGTACCTTCCCCACGTGTCAGGCCACATTCCATGTCCCAGGAAGGATGCCTGGGAAGGATCCCAGTCTGGGCTGGGTTTCCAGGTGTGTCCAGGAGCTCTTGGCGGCGGGCAGAGCAGTGGGGGTGGAAAAGCTCCTCTGCGAAGAGGGCAGGAGGAACGTGGGGCTCCATCCGTGGGGGAAGGGCAGCCCCATTGCTGCGCTGAGCACTGGAAGGGGTGGGGGGAGAGACTCTAGCGGGAGCAGCTCCTTGGGGCGCCCAGGTTATTCGTAGAATCCTGGAAAAACCTGAGATAAAAGGGATCCATGAGGATCATTGATTCCAGCTCCCAACTCTGCACAGGACACCCCAAAATTCCCCCAGTCCCAAAATCCCAATCCTGAGAGCGTTGTCCAAAGGCTCCTGGAGCTCTGGCAGCCTCGGGGCCGTGCCCGTTCCCTGGGGAGCCTGGGCAGTGCCCAGCACCCTCTGGGTGAGGAACCTTTTCCCGGTATCCCACCTGACTCTCCCCGGCGCAGCTCCGGCCGTTCCCTGGGTCTGTCCCTGCTCCCCAGTTCCTGGCGGTGCTGGTGACTGCTTTTGTGCTGTACCCAAACATTTGGGATTTTGGCTGATAGCCCTCTTGGGCTGCAGCAAACAGGACAAGGGTGGGCAGCTCTGAGCTCCAGGAGCTGTTCCCCAGGGATGGATTTCAGGGCCAGCAGCTTCCAGGAGTGGCCAGGAGCCGAGTCGAGAACTTCCCAGCCTCAGCAGGGTGGGCAGAGCCAGAGGAGAGGTGAAATGCAGCTCCTGGAGGGAATTCAGAGCTTGAGGGAAGCCTTGGGAACACGGAGCTGGATCTGTCACCCTGGGCAAGCTGAGACAGTGCCCTGGGCACCCCGAGGGGCCTCGGGACTTAGGGAGAATACTGAATGATTTAGGAAGGAATTCCTCCCTGTGAGGGTGGGGAGGCCCTGGAATGGATTTCCCAGAGAAGCTGTGGCTGCCCCTGGATCCCTGGCAGTGTCCAGGGCCAGGCTGGATGGGGCTTGGAGCAGCCTGGGACAGTGGAAGGTGTCCCTGCCATGGCAGGGGTGGCACTGGATGGGCTTTAATGACCCTGCCCACCCAAACCACTCCACGGTTCCATGATCCCAGGATTCTGTTCCTCCTGGTCCCTGTGGTAATTGATTTTTGGGTTTTGCTGTGTTGCAGCAGGAGGAATTCCTGGATGAGGAGTTTCCTGGATGAGGAATTCCCGCGTGAGGAGTTCCTGGAAGCCTTGGAGCCGTTTGGGTGAGCCCGGACCCAGCAGAGCCCTGATTCCTGGGCTGGTGCAGGGCTGGAGAAGTGGAGGAAAATGTGGTTTCCGTGTGTAAATCCAGGTGAAGTTGCAGCCTGAACAACCCAGCGGCCTCTGCCAAAGGCTCTGGAGCAGGGAGAGGCCACGGCAGGGAACTCGGGTCATTGGAAAAGGTGCTCCACAGGCTGTGAAGATCTCGGCTGTGCCGTTTGTGCTGGGAGGACGGTGACTGGATGGTGGAAGCTCTCCCTGTCCCTGTCCGTGCCAGGGGATTGCCCCGGATAATCTCTGAGATCCCTTCCGACCCAAAGCATTCCATGATTCCCATCGCTGGGGGGGGATCCCACCGGGCTCACAGGAGTCACTGCAGTGCCTGGCGGGTGGCCGGGGCAGAACACGAAACCGGGCACCAATCAAAGGACATTCAGTGGGACACAGGGCCCCGATCGCCGGCGGGAGGGAGGCACCAACCTTTGGAACAGATGATCCCTGCGGATCAGCAGCTGTTGCCAGGCTGGAAAGGGCACTCCCTGTCGCCGAAGTCTGGGCTGGAGCTGCGTCATTCCATTGCTTTTATGGCCTGGTGACACAGGAAACGGGCCTGGAATCAATAAAACCCTGATAAACGGCCACCTCATCCCGATAATCTGTGCATCAGATTGTGCCTCCAGTCGTGGAATATCCTGACCTGGATCCCAAGGACCATCGAGGCCAGCTTCTGCCTGGTGACATCCAGCACCTGCTTCTGGGATCCAGGAGAACTCTGGACCAGTCTCTAGTCACAGGAATTACGATGAGCTGGAAATTCTGATTAGTGAGGCTGCTTTGATCCTGGGAGGGGGATCTGGGATCGCAGCGTGGGGAGATCGTCAGGATCTTGGGGAAGGTGCTGTTGTGTTCCCATTGATTTTGGGTGGGTTTAGCAGGAATAAGAGCTTGGCAGTGCCACTGGACGTCAGGAGAGTTTCTTTGGACAATATGAAGAACTTTTCCTTGGAAAGGATTGTCAGGCACTCCAGTGGGGGAGTCCCCATCCCTGGAGGTATCCAAGGAATGGCGATGAGGCACTCGGGGCTCTGGTGGGGATCGGTCACAGCTTGGACTCCGTGATCTGCGAGGGTGTTTCCAACCTCCGTGATCCTGGGATTCTGACAGCCCCAGGGCCCCGTCCGGGAGGTCACCATCACCCAGAGCCTCCTGCCTCCCCTGAGCCTGGAGACTGATCCCAGTATCCCGTATCCACTCCCCAGCCGTGAGCCCACGCAGACACTGCGAGGTGTGGGGACAGCGGATGTAGGATCCAGGGCCAGAGCCCTTTGGATCAGGAATCACCCCGGGAACTGCACAGGGCCTGTGCAAACAGAACCTACGGACACTCCTGCTCCCGAATGCTTTCAATGCAAACACGGCAGTCCCGGCAGGCAGCAGGAGGGATCCCCTGGCATAACACAGGAGGTGTGGAAGCCCCACCAGAACACATTCCCAACACATAATTTCACTCACCTGCAAAGGTTTTCCCCTTCCATGACAATATTTGATTTTGTTAAATATTTTTTTGGCACTTTCCAGCTGGAATTGCAAGTCTGGTTTATTTTCCCAAGGATTCATGGAGGGATTGGTCGTTTGTGGGGGTTTGGCTGCTCTGGGAGTGTCGGAGCCAGTCCTGGGTGTGCAGGGCCAGGCGGGACGTGACTCCCAGGGTGGCAGGCAGGGGATTCACTTCCCCAGAAAGTCAAAAGTGAGCTCGGAGCCACCAAACTCCAACCTCCGGGGTCACTCACAAGGGCTGGGAGGAATTTACCGGTCAGAGCAGTTGTGGAACAATCCCGGGTTGCCATGGAACAACAACACAACAAACCCTGGGACACCTCTGGTGGCCACGCAGGTCCTGCCCTGCCCCACCTGGCTTCAGCCTGGGCTCAGATGGGGAATATCCACCTGGTGGGGGGAAGGGAGCAAAACTGGGAACAGCAGGCAGGGGATGAGGCTTCTGATCCCACCCGGACTGCGCATGGCGCAGGGAAGGAAGGTTGGGCTTTGGATGGAGACAGCTCACCCTCACCCAAATCCAGGGTGAAGTGCAGCTCCCCAGTGCTGAACTGGGATTCCTGGAGGCTGCTGGGAACAGCTTTGGGATTCAGGTTGGGATTTGCCTGCCTGGATTCACCTGCCCAGATTGATTCACCTGCCCGGATTGCTCCTGCTGTGCCTCTCGTGGTGTGTAAAAGTCCCAGTGTGCTGATCCAGGCTGGAATCCAGCCTGGAAACACCCAGAGCCGGGTGGGAGTTGTTCCCTGACCCTCAGTCCCACACTCAGCTTCCATCCCTGTTTTCTCATGACATCCCAGCGCTGTTCCAGGAGCAGCCTGTCCGTGTGAGGCTGGACACTGCCGTGTTCCCGGCTGTGGATGGACAGAGTGACCCCTGTCCTGTCCCCCAGCCCCGGGGGAGGCGCAGGGCCTGTCTGGAACACTCCACTTCTTTTACACTCAGTGGGTTCTTTTTATAATCCCAGGATCAATTAGGCTGGAAAAGGCCTCTGAGATCACTGAGGCCACCCTGCGATGGGAGCCGAGCCAGGTGCAGGGCTGGCGGGAGTCCTGCAGGAATCCTGCCCCATCTCTCTCTTCCTGGCTCGAATTCCCCCTTTTCCCTCTTTAAAAAGAGAATTTCCCATAGCAGCCAGGCTTCTCCTCTCCCCCCAGAGCAGGAGGGATGGATTCTGAACAGGCTGAGTATGCAGCCAGCCTTATCTCCCTGTCCTGGGGACAGAAAAGCTGAAGGGTGACACTTTCAGGCCAGACTTTGAAATCTCCCAGGGAATTTACGACCTGACAGTCAAGAGCTGAGGCTCGCTAGGACTATTTGGAAATGGTGAAGGCCCTGAAACCCAATTTTTTCTCTGCTTTTTTCTTCATAGAACCTCAAAACTCAAGCAGGGACTCAGAACATTAAGCCAGGGTTTTATTCCTGTCTCCGTTTGAGTGTGGACTAAATGTTGGGTGGGATGCAGCCCTCATCACCCACCTCGGTTTTAAGGATTTATTTGAGGGATTAGCAGGAGAGGGAAGGGCAAACAGATCCCCCCGGGTGGGCAGGCTGTGGGTGCCGCTGGCAGGGCCCTGGCAGTGCCCTGGTTTATATTAAACAGGCAGGACCTGGCGCCGCGGCCCCTTTATCAGCTTTGGGCCGTGCCCAGGGGAGAACCCGCCCGCAGTACTTCCAAATCCGCGTGTGTTCCCCGTGTCCCCCCGCTCGCTGCAGCCAGCCCCCGGCTGGGCACGGGGAGTCCGCAGGAAGCGGGGGCCGGGGCACAGGTGGCACGGAGCGGGGACACGGCGCCAGGTGTGCCCCGTCCCTTCCCCGCGGCCCTTCCCTGCTGCTGCCGGAGGGTGGGAACGCAGCCAGGCACACCCAGCTCCGAGCAGTAAAATGATCCCTGCTTTGCCCTTGGGCCAAGCCCAGCTTTTCTAACGGATAAAAGGGGAAGCAGCGGGAGCGCTCTCACTCCCCTGGGCTCCAGCGCAGCCTCCCCGAGCTGTGGAAGAGTGAGGGATCCGCACCCTGCAGCACCATGTCCCGCTCCGTGACCTTCAGCTCCCGTTCGGCCGCCGGGCCAGCCCTGAGCCAGGTGCGGGTCAGCTCCGTGTCCTCCACCCGCAGCTCCGGCCTCGGCCGCGCCGGCGGCTTCGGCAGCGCCAGCCTCTACAACCTGGGCTCTGCCAGCAAGAGGGTCTCGCTGGGCGGGGGCAGCTCCTTCAGCGTCCGCTCGGGGTACGGCTACGGGGGAGCGGGCTTCGGGGGCAGCCTCAGCCCCGGCGGCATCCAGGAGGTCACCGTCAACCAGAGCCTCCTGACGCCCCTGAACCTGGAGATCGACCCCACCATCCAGAGGGTCCGCAAGGAGGAGAAGGAGCAGATCAAGACCCTGAACAACAAGTTCGCCTCCTTCATTGACAAGGTGAGGACTTGGTCTGGCTCAGAGCTCTGGGGGTGCTGAACAGCAGCTGGAACCCGAAATTGGTTTAATCACGAATGGGCTCAGGATCGGTCCTGGAGAACGTGGTGGGATTTGCCCACTGCAATCAAATAATTCTTATTATTCGATGTGTTAAAGCCCGGCTGGCATCGCCAGCAGAACTGCTCTGCCCTGCTCGGGCTGCCTCTGCAGCCCTGATTTACCTGGGATGCCCAAATGGGGGTGCAGGCTCTGCACCCCCACCCCAGCACCGAATCTGGGGAGGGAGAGGCTCCTGGAGGGAGTTGTCTCTGGAGAGCAGCTGGAACCAGAGCCTGTCCCGGGACAGCAGATTGATCCAGAGCCTGTCCCAGGAGAGCAGCTGGAACCAGAGGCTGCCCTGGGTGTTTATGCTGCCCTGCACAGCTTGGCTCTCTTGCCCTAATTGACCTTGTGTAAATCCCGCTCTGGCATCCCCAAAATGTGAGGAATCCAGCCCTGGAGTTGGAGCAATTGAAGGGTTTGAGGTCTGGGGCCGGTTTCTGTCAAGTGTCAGCCCAGCAGAATCTGTTTTTCTTTAATTCATCCAAAGCCTCAGAGTCACAAGCCAGGCCCCAGAGCAGCCAACCTCTTTACCGTGAGGGTCTCCGTGACCCTCCTCCGGTGCTTCCCATGAGCACCCAAATTCCTGGGACAGGATTCCCACCTGCAGCCCAGTCCTTCCATCCCCTGTGGTGCAAGCTCCCCTCTCTCCCTCCATCCCAAATGATCCCTGCGCTCCCTCCCAGGTGCGGTTCCTGGAGCAGCAGAACAAGATGCTGGAGACCAAGTGGAGCCTCCTCCAGGAGCAGAAGACGACGCGAAGCAACATCGCTCCCATGTTCGAGACCTACATCAGTAACCTGCGGCGGCAGCTGGACGGGCTCCTGGCGGACAAGGGGCGCCTCGAGGGAGAGCTCAAGAACATGCAGGACCTTGTGGAGGACTTCAAGACCAAGTAAAGTATCAGTGTCCCCCTGACGGGGTGGTGGAGCCGCCAGTGGGGCCACTGGCTGGGCACGGATGTCCCCGGCTCCCCCGCTGGGGAGGGAGATGTTTTCTGGCCGGGAATGTTTAGCCCAGGGAAGCTGCCTGGATTATTCTTGCTCGTTGTTTCTGGCACCTTGTTCCTGCATGGGCCAGTGCCTGCATGCTCCTGGCTTTGCTTTGGGGCCTTCTCAGGGTTGGAAGTGGTGTTTTGGGGCCTCCCCAGGGCTGGAAGTGGCATTTTGGGGCTTTATCAGGGTTGAAGGTGACATTCTGGGGCCTCCTGGGGTTGGAGGTGGTGCTTTGGGGCCTCCCCAGGGTCAGACGTGGCTCTTTGGGGCGGCCGGAGCCCCGAGAGTTCTGCAGGAGCTCCCGGCTCATTCCCTGGGCAGGGAATGGAGCAGCTGCCCTGCAATTCTTCAGTGGCTTTTCAGTGTCACCTGGGAGGAGCCCCAGAAGAAAGGTGGCCTTTGTCCCAGCCCGGCCCAGCCCAGCCCAGCTGGGAAATGCCTCTGAGAAGGGAAGGGAAGAATAGGACCGAGCTGGCAAACTGGATCAGGCAGGAACTGCAAACAAACAGGGCTGATAATCCCCAGGGTGTGTTTAGGGAGAGTCAATAGCCAGAGATTCCCAAGGAGCTGCTTGGGAATGATGCTTCCCCAGCCCTGCCTGGTGATTTCGCCTCCGTTATTTCATCCACAGTTGGCCTTGGAACCTCTGCAAGGAGCTGCTTTGCACCCAGAGGGATTAAACCCCAAAGTCTGGTTACATTTCCCATGGACTCAATCCATGGACTTATGGATTTATTTCTTCAGCCTTCCATGGAAAGCCAAACTCTCTATGTGTGGAGAGAAGGAAGCAGGAATTAGGAGCAGACGGAGTGAGGATGCAATAACTACAATGCAGAATCTGCTGCTCCCCATTTATTTGGAGACAATCTCATTTATAAATGGAAAACCTAAACCGTGATGTGCTCTGGGGGTGCCTGTGGCCTCTTTTACGTAGGTCTGGTTTCCACAGGAATTCCCAGGGGATATTGAGGAGAGGAAAGGCTCCAGGGATGAGACCCAGCTCCTCACTCAGGAATTGAAGTGGGAGAAGGTGTGGAGCCAGTCAGGATCGTGCTGCCCACAGGGCTCAGTGCCGAGGGGTGAGAGTGTCCTGGGCTTCCACAGGGACCTCGGGACAATATTGGATGATGTAGGAAGAAATTCCTCCCTGTGAGAGTGGGGAGGGGCTGGAATGGATTTCCCAGAGCAGCTGTGGCTGCCCCTGGATCCCTGGCAGTGCCCAAGGCCGGGTTGGACAGGGCTGGGAGCAGCCTGGGAGAGCAGAAGGTGTCCCTGCCCATGGCAGGGGTGGGAAGGGGATGGTCCCTACAAACCCAGATCATTCCATGATTCCATGGTTTACCAGTTCACTGACCAGCTTGGTGGAGCTTCCTCCAGGAAAGGAGGAATTTAATGATCCATTCTGGAAGAATTCAGTGTTTTTACCTCTCTTCCGATCCCTTGTGTGCGGAGGTGGCGCCTCTGCGTCATTTCCCGGGATTTATTCCTCTGGAATAGCACTGGCAGCTCACTGACCTCCAAAGGGGCAACGTCCATTGATCCTGGTGTGGACGGGCTCGGTTCCAGGTCGGAGCGGGAGGGAGGGGCAGGGGGGCCGGGAAGGCGAAGCAGCTCCTGCTTTGGAAGGCAAATTCCAGCTCTGGCCTTGCAGGGCCCGTGTAAATAAAGAGCCTTAACCTGGCAACAACAATTCCCAAACAGCCCAAGTGCCTCCTGCTCTGTTCTTGGGTGGCTTTCGGGATTCCCAGGTCCCCAGAGCAGATTGGGGCCGGATGTTTGGGCCAGTTGGGAGTGCACAGACAGGTCCAGGTGGGCTCCAAGATCCAGGTTTGCAAATCAGTCCTGTAAAATCCACAGAGAGGGATTTTTATCTGCTGGAGACCTTTAGGTGAACCCCTGGAGATTTCAGGCGAGCCCCTCGTCCGAGGGTGGACACCTAAAGAGGGGGGAGTCAGCAAGACTGGAATTGTGTGAGGCTTTGGAGAAGAATGAGGGGAACTGATCACCTTTGGCTCTTCCCAGGACAGTGCCATGTGTTCAACACCTGCAAAATGTTCCCAACAGTCTGAGACAGGGAAGTGCAGAGTGGAGGCAGCTCCAGCAGGTGCTGGGATCAGCCCAGAGGAGTTTGTGGGATCTGTTTGTGTCTCTCCTGCTTTCTATTTGCTCCCTGAAGGGTTGGAGACAAAGTGGGGGCACAGCCTGGGCCCTCCCTGAAGGAGAAGCAGGAGCAGGAATCTTCTGAAGCACGGGAATTTTCAGGATTATGGGAAAGCAGGGAGGGGACGCTCTCCAGGTGGTGGTGGTGGTGTGGAGCAGCCCATCCAGAGCGGACCTGGGGCACCACACCAGCCTTAGGGAATTGCTGGGCTGGCTCCCAAGAAATGGAGGGACAGGGAAGAGAACTGGGATAACCTTTCACTGGGATGTTTTTCCTTTTTTCCGGGCTCTAACTTCACAAAAATCCCTCTTTTTTGGCAGGTACGAAGATGAGATCAACAAGCGCACGGCGGCCGAGAACGAGTTCGTGGTGCTTAAGAAGGTGAATGCCGTGGGTCAGGGAATCCTCAGAGGGGTTGGGTGGGAAGGGACCTTAAAGTCCATTCCATTCTCACCCCTGCCGTGGGCACGGACACCTTCCATGGGCCCAGGGTGCTCCAAGCCCCGTCCAGCCTGGGACACTTCCAGGGATGGGGCAGCCACGGCCCTTCCCTGGGATTGATCATCAGCCCTTCCCCCCCACATTGCCCCAACTCCCAGTTTGCTCTTTGCCCTGCTCACAGTTTACTCCAGCTCTGCTGAAGCTCTGAGGGGCAGAATTCCATCCCACACCTGCCAAAGGCAGCTCAGGGGAGGCCCTGAGGTCTCCACACACTCAGGGAAGAGGTGTCAGACTGGGACACTTCCGGAGATGATGCCAGATCTTTCTTTGGGATCTTTCATTGGGATCTTTCTTTGGGATCTTTCGTGAGGTCTCCGTGTCCAACCTGACACTGAGCTTGCAAGCAGGGATCCAGGGGATCCGCAGGACTCTCAGGATCTGCACTCCAACAGCATTCAGTGCCCTGGGAGATGATTTGTAGGCCCTAGGGTGTCACTGGGACACCGGAGCTGGTTTGGGGAACTCTCCTTTGGAAGCCACCAGAGGCTGGGTGGGCTCAGACATCAAAGCTCCCCAGTCTCAGTGGGTTACTCCTCGTTTTTCCAGGACGTGGATGCTGCCTACATGAACAAGGTGGAGCTGGAGGCCAAGGTGGATGCACTGACGGATGAGATCAACTTCCTGAGGGCTTTCCATGAGGCGGTGAGGACCCTTCTGCTCCTTCAGAGGGGGAGAACAGGGAATGCTGGCTGGGGAAATGAACGTGGGACAGGTGATGGATTCATGGAGTCTGTGCTTCCATAAGCAAAACTAAGCCTGCAAGTGAAGTGATTCCTCTGAATTCCCGTGGATTGTCACACGGATTTCTCCCTGTCTGGGATGTGGGATGGACGGATTGCAGGCATAACGGGACAGACATTATATTTGGGATGCTGTTTGTATGAAAACAAGGAAAACGAGTGGTTTGCAGGGACTTAGTGCTGGGGAGGTGGTGCTGTGTGAGAGGAATGAAGGAAAGCTGCTTGTTCCAGGCTCCTTCCTCCTCCCCACTGTTTGCAAGATCAGGGGTTGCCTGAGCTGGACACACATCCTTGGGAGAGGTGCTGGAATTTGGCCCCTCCAGGTTCTGCAGCCAGCTGGGCTGTTGTCTAAGGAATGGGGTAACAGTGGGATGAGCAGCCAAAGCAGGGATAGCCAGCTCCAGCTCTGCTGTTGGTTGTTGCTCTGGGCTTTGCAAGGTTGGTTCCCTCCAAATTAATGATTATTTTGATGGAATTCTTCTTATCTGCCTCCCTTTCCCTTCTCTCCTTGGATCTTGTCATTAATTGGCTTCTAAAAGAGGGGCCCTGAAACCTCGCTGATTAATGGGCTTGGTTTCCCTGCAGGAACTTAACGAGCTGCAGGCCCAGATCTCTGACACCTCGGTGGTTCTCTCCATGGACAACAGCCGGAACCTGGACCTGGACAGCATCATCGCCGAGGTCAAGGCGCAGTACGAGGACATCGCCAACCGGAGCCGTGCCGAGGCCGAGTCCTGGTACCAGAGCAAGGTGAGCTTTGGGAGGGGAGGAGGATCCAGGGAGACCTCGGAGCCCCTTCCAGTGCCTAAAGGGGCTTCAGGAGAGCTGGGGAAGGCCTGAAGTGAGGAGACACAGGGAATGGCTTCCCACTGCCAGAGGGCAAGGATGGATGGGATATTGGGCAGGAATTCCTCCCTGGGAGGGTGGGGAGGCCCTGGAATGGATTTCCCAGAGCAGCTGTGGCTGCGCCTGGATCCCTGGCAATGTCCAAGGCCAGGCTGGACAGGGCTGGGAACACGCTGGGACAGTGGGAGGTGTCCCTGCCATGGCAGGGGTGACACTGAATGGGCTTTAATGTCCCTTCCAAGCCAAACCAGCCCCGGATTCCCTGATCTCCAGCTCTGTCAGCACCTGTATCCCCTGTGCCAGGAGTGGGGGGGCTCTATCCCGCTCATTCCCTGCCACCCTGATCCCATCACGCTGTGCCACCCTGATCCCATCACGCTGTGTCCCCCTGCTCTGTCCCAGTATGAGGCGCTGCAGGTGACAGCCGGGAAACATGGGGACGACCTGAGGAACACCAAGAATGAGATCACGGAGATCAACAGAGTCATCCAGAGGATCCAGGGGGAGATCGAGAATGCCAAGGCCCAGGTGAGGAGCTGCCCCTCTCCTGCCCTTCTGGGATGTTAGGAGTGTCTCAGGGGTCTGGGTGTCACACAACACCTTGAACGCAGTGATTTCAGAGATCTTTTCCAACCTTCGCAATTCCGTGGGCTGTAAGAACCGTTCTGGGGTGGCTGCACTGCTCATCCTGAAGGATTTCAGCTCTGCTGGGGGAGGAGGAGCGCTGGGAGCAGGGTGATCCTGCCAGGAAGGTGGATTTGGGGGAGGACGAGTGGAAATCGCCCCTGGAACACAGAGGGGCCTCCACACAATCCTCGTGCCCCGCTGTTCCTGGGATCATTGTCCATTCCCTTTTCCCAGCTGGGAACGCCATCTTTGGGCACACACAGGGGCTTGGGGAGCTCTGTTTGCTTTCGCTGGGGTTTTATCGCTTTATCAGGGCCGTGGCTCAGGCCTGGCCTGGAGCTCCCAGCGCTGCAGATAACCCCGGTGAATCATCCCGGATTATTTGGTTTCAGGGCAGGGAGGCTGTGGCGCCAGCCAAGAGCTGCCCCGGCGCGGCTCCCGTGGACAGTGGATGGGAGCACAAAGCCTCTTGGGAGCCCTTCCCGCCAAACACGGCGGTTTGGGAGCTGTGAGGGCACAGCTGGAGGTTCCCTGGGGCCCCGCAGGGCCGGTCCTGGGGTGGGTCTGGGTGTTTGGTAGCTCCAGGTGTGCTCCAGTCCCCACCTGCCCACAGCTCAGTTGGCCGGAGACTGCCCAGCTCTGAACAAGCTCTGGGGAAAGCAGGAGAGGAAACCTGAGCTTTCCTGAGCCCCAAGGGAGCTGTGGGATGTGGGACTGGGAGGCTGAGGATCACCTGAAAAAAGTGTAGCCAGTGGACAGTAACCTGGTCTTCCTTCTGGGAGACCTGGGAAGGAGATGAGTTTCCATCTCCATCCAGCGCCCAAAAAAACAGGTGGGGATGAAGTCCCAGGGATCCAGTTGGGCTCCGGATCCACGAAGCGGGGCTGGGCAGCAGAGCCAGAGGTTTGGGGCACAGGATCCTCCTCCAGAGATCAGGAGCCCCCTGATGTGGCCGCTCTGTCCCTGCAGCGAGCGAAGCTGGAGGCGGCCGTGGCCGAGGCCGAGGAGCGCGGGGAGTTGGCCCTCAAGGACGCCAGGGCCAAGCTGGAGGAACTGGAGGCTGCTCTGCAGAAAGCCAAGGCTGACATGGCCCGGCAGCTCCGGGAATACCAGGAGCTCATGAACGTCAAGCTGGCCCTGGACATCGAGATCGCGACCTACAGGAAGCTGCTGGAGGGCGAGGAGAGCAGGTAAGGACACGTGGGGGGTTGGTGAGCAAAGATTCCCTGTGTTCCCCCTGGAAGGGTCCAGCCCTTTGCTCCCTTTGCCTGGGGATTCTGTGAGAGCCCAGTTCCCATTTCCAGAAGGAAATGCAGATGAGAAAACCTTTGGAAAACTGAGTTCTGGTCCTGGAAATGCTTTGGCTGAAGAGCCAAACTGGCAAATTCTGGGGAAAAAAACCCAGGGAAAATAAGCAAAGAAGGAAAAAACTGGTTTTCATCATGTCTGATGCTGTGGCAGAACATTTCCAAGTGGAAATCCTTGTGGAGTTAGGACAGAACTTTTGTGCTCTGTCCCCCCCGCCATGGGGATAACAGAGCTGGGAAATGCAGGGCTGGAGCAAAGCCTGGGGGGCCCAGGGGTCTTCCCTGGATTAGGTACAGCTGGAGCAGAAACTCCCTGCCTTTGTCCTCCTCCTCAACCCCCAGGCCCAAGGAAAGCTGAGTCTGATCCCTCCTCTTCCTTTCGTCTTTTCCAACAGGTTGGCTGGGGATGGAGTTGGCAACGTCAACATCTGTGAGTGGATTTTGTTGTTTGTAGCAGTTCCACCTCATTCTAAACCCATGGAAAAGGGGGCTCAGAGTGCTCCAGTTCACCCAGTTCAGCCCCTCCTTAGTGGGAGCGCCCTGAGCCTCAGGCTCCATCCCGAGCTCAGCTCCGACTCATCCGGATGGAATTGGACTTGGGGCAACAGTGATCTTCCTTTCCCCCATTTTGATATGGATAGAAAAGCACTGATGGGAAATGCATTCCCTGAGTTGGGAATTAGTGATGGCAGAGGGTGTTTTTCCAGCTTGGGAAGTGTTGGATCCTCACCTGGCCTGGACCTGCTCTCTCAGGAGTGCTCCAAACCAGCGGCTCTAATTTTCAGCCACTTAATTCCTGCTGGGAACTGGGGAACCACGTTCCCACAGCTTTGGGGCACCAGGAGATGAGCTGAGGGTGTCTGTGAAATGGGACTCTCCATGGATTTTCTAGGGCTTCTCCATGGGTTCTCCAAGCTCAAGGGATCCTGAGCCAGGTGGGGTGATGGAGTGAGGAGACAAGAATGAAAGACTTGAAACTGAAAAAGGGAGGTTTAGATGGGATACTGGAAAGAAATTCTTCCCTGTGAGGGTGAGGAAGCCTTGGAATGGATTTCCAAGAGGGTTCCCCATCCCTGGAAGTGCCCAAGGCCAGGTTGGACGGGGCTTGGAGCAGCCTGGGACAGTGGGAGCCATGGCAGGGGTGGCACTGGATGGGCTTCAGGGTCCCTTCCCACCTGAACCATTCCACGAGTCCACGGGAGCCTTTCCTGAGGGTGCCCAGCTGGGTGCAGGTTCCAGGTGCTCACGTTCCCTTTGCTCCTCTCCCATCCCAGCCGTGGTCAGCTCTAGTGGCGGGGGCGGATATTCCAGCTCCAGCGGACTCCTGGGAGGAGGGATCGGAGGCAGCCTCAGCCTGGGATCAGGGATGGGCAGCGGAGCGCTTGGATTCTCCTCTGGAGGCTCCTCCAAGTCCTACACCATCACCACCACCTCGTCCAGCCGGAGAAGCGTCAGGAAGTAACTCCAAGGATGGAGCTCAGCATTCCCAGCACCCGAGAGAGGGAAACCATGGAAAGAAAAGTCTTGGTGCCTTTTGCAGGATGAATTGGCTGCAAAACTCCTGCAGTGCTGAGGCCCTGCCCCTGCCCTGCCTGGGCTTGATCCTGCACTCCTGGGTTTGAACCATTCCTCTGGGAGCAGGATCAAGCCTGTGGGGTGAAATTTATCCCGGGATGCAGGTGGGGTATCCCTGCTGTTACCCTTGTGCTTGGTACCCCCTGCTCCGGGCTGGATTTCACCCTTGGAAAGGCAAATCCCACGTTTCTGCAAAAGACCAGAAGATTCTCTCCCTCCTAACAGGATTTGGAAGACTCCAATCCCTCAGGCTCCTCAACCCCTGCCGAGGGCTCGCCCTGGGTTGGTTTTTTAAAATATACTGGGAAGAAAACAGGTTTGGGTCTCCCCTTATTTTCTCTGAGATGGGCTCAGGGTTGGGGTTCAACATTCTCCTCTAACTGAAGCTGTTTCTGACCAAAGGCAGCACTGACAGATTGATTTCAGGCTCTTCGAAGCAAAATAACTCCTCAAGAACCTCCCCCACCCTTTCCCTCTCCTTAAATGAAGCCCGAAGCTTGAGGGATCTAAAACTGCTTCATATTCCATGTGTCCCACTGAAATGGGAGATAAATTCCCTATTTTTGGGTGTCTCTGTTTACCACTCCCTATCCAAGGGTATTTAGTGATATCTGGAGTCTCCTGCAGCGAGGGTTCAGTTGATGCCCCATTCCAAAAACTCCTTGTTCCTGCCAAAATGGGTCTTCAACCTGCCAGGGAAATTGTTACTGCAGTAGGAAGTTTTTAGGGAAATAACTCCAAGGACCTGCTCCCAGATTTTGTGCTGATGTTCAGCCCTGTCTTGGCAGTGTGGTTTGGGTTGGATTTTTATGCTTTTTGTGTCTCTCGTGAGTCCTTTAATAAAAGCTTCCCTTTTAGCTGCATGTCCAGTCTCAGCTGAGTTCTTTGTGCTGCCCTGGAAGCTCAGGAGCTCCGGAAAACATCCAGGGATCACCTTCCTGCCATGTCCAGAGCCTGCCCCAGCTCTGTCACCTGGAGCAGGCCCTGGGCAGGGGCAGGGTTTGGGGTTTGGGATTTGCTGCCTGCACAGCTCATTCCGGGCTGGGTTTTGCCTGCCTGGAGTCTGGGCAGAGGGATGGGAGGAGTCTGTTCAGAGTCATGGTTTGAGCTCAGGACTGAAATGGAATCTGGTTTTAATGGGAGGGAGGAGAGGGATTTTAGCCCTTCTTGCTCCTTTATTCCCTGGGAAAAAACAGCAAAAATCCTGAGCATGGAGAAGACCCTTCTGTGTCCCAGGGAAATGTGGGGAGCTTTGTTTCCAGCTTTGCCACCATCCCCTGTCCCTCTCCCAGCCCCGGCTCCCTCGTTGGGAACGTTTGAGCCTCCTCGGAGCTGGGAGAGGGGATCTGGGTCATCCGGAACAAGGACACAATTCCCTGTGGGAGCTGGGCCCATCCCAGGGCGGGTTGTGCCTCTCCCGGGCCTGTCCAGCCCAGGGGGGACAAACCCTGGCTGGAGCCGCAGCTCTGCGGAGCTGGGGCCAGAGGCTTTGGGGTCACTTGGGAATGCTGATTCCTCTGGGATGGGGGCGAATCCTTGACGGATTCTTCAGCTGCCTCTCACCCAGCCCCCCCACGGCCCAGCACCCCAGCCTGATCTGTTCTGAGCCAGTTTGGGGACAAGGTGCCACTATTTGTCATCCTTTGGGTGGCTTTGGGACACTTGGGCAGGAACTGTGTGGCTTTGGGGTACTCGTGGAGGAATCATGGGTCTTTCTCTGCGTTACCAGGATTTCCAAGGGCTCCAGTGCTGCTCCTTGAATTTTTGGGTGCCAGGACCTGGGAAGGGCAGTTGGTCTGGGTGGCTGCAGGTGACACCCATGAGGGACAGGGACATCCTGAGGGACCTGGACAGGTGACACCGAGCTGAGGGTCAGGGACACCCCTGAGGGACAGGGACATCCCGAGGGACCTGGACAAGCTGGAGCAGCGTCCTGTGGGGATCTCCTGAGGTTCAGCAGGGCCGAGGGCAGGGGCTGCCCCCGGGCCAGGGCGACCCCCGGGATGGACCCGGGGGATGAGCAGATGGAGCAGCCCTGGGAGAAGGAGCTGGGGGTGCCGGGGGCTGAGAGCTGGGCCCGCCCCAGCCCAGAGACCCCCGAGCCTGGGCTGAGCCCCAGCGTGGGCAGAGGGGAGGAGGGTTCTGCCCCTCTGCCCCCCTCAGCTGAGACCCCACCTGCAGAGCTGCCCCAGCCCTGGGGCCCAGCACAGGGAGGACCTGGAGCTGCTGGAGAGAGCCCAGAGGAGGCCACGGAGCTGCTCTGAGGGCTGGAGCCTCTCTGGAGCCAGGCTGGGAGAGCTGGGGGTGCTCTCCTCACTCCAGGGAGAGCTCAGAGCCCCTTTCAAGGCCTAAAGGGGCTTCAGGAGGGCTGGAGAGGGACCTTGGACAAGGGATGGAGGGATAGGACACAGGGAATGGCTTCCCACTGCCAGGGGGCAGGGATAGATGGGATATTGGGAACCCTGCTCCAAGGTTGACTCATGGAATTGTTAAAGTTTAAGATCATCACGTCTTGGTTGAGACTTTCATCTGATGCTTCAAAGGAATGAAATGGCCTGAAAGCAGCAGGGCCCGGGCTCAGCTCCCCTGGGCAGGGGGGAGTGAGGTGGGAGAGAGGGAAACTCCCATCCTGGGAAGACTCCCACCTGGGAAGCCGAATTGGCTCGATGAGGTTATAAAGGGCAGCACCGCAGAGAGAGGAACATTACCAGCCTCTTGCTGGAGACGGTGGGATTTGGTGCTCTTGTCCTCTTCCTGGGAAGAGGTGAGTGGGATGGGATGGGATGGTGTTGGGGAAGATGAAACAGGAAAGCCTTATAAATATGATTGCCTGGCAAAAGATGCTGAGAATATGGAAACTATAAGTGAGACTGAAATGAAAGCAAGCTTCGAGATACCAAGCCTTAGTTACTGAACAACTGGAAAACAATGGTATGGCTGGCTGAAGGTAATCCCCTTTGATTTAACAATACCCTCTGCTTGCAGACAGGTCCAAGGGTCAGAGCAGACCCTACTAGCTTGGCAGAAGGGGTCCAAAGAGTAGTTTTGAGGGTTTAAAATGTAACGCAGTATGGTAATGTAATGATTCTTATAGGCTGTTTGTAAATGCTATAGAATTTGTATCTTGTATTAGATTGGTTAATGAAAATTAGAATATTCAGCACAGAAGAAGATTTATTGTACTGTAAACGAGAACCTCTGTCTCTCTTTTTCTCTCTCTCTCTCACTCTCTCAGACGAGCTGCGGCTGGCAGCTCCAAGCAGGGCGCCTGCATCCACGCCCTTGGCGATAAACCACATGCTCTAAGACCTGACTTCAGAGATCTCTCATCTCTATCCGTCCCGACCGTCTAAACCAACAGAAGCTCCTACAGGATGGGATGGGATGGGGCCTGGGGGTGCCTTTGCTGGGGGATCACCCCAGTGAGCTGAGCAGGACCTGGTCAGGCCTTGGGACAAGGAGCTGCCTCTTGTCCCTCCCACCTCATTTTAATCCCTGCACTTGTGGGAATGGAAGCACCAGGGAACTACACCAAAGGGTCTGGTTTTAATGGGAGTGATGAGGATTTTAGCCTTTCTTTCTCCTGGATTCCCCGGAAAAAATTGCAAAAATCTTCAGCATGGAAAAGACCCTTTTGTGTCTCCACGCAATGGGAAATGTGGGGCTTTGTTCCCAGCGCTGCCATGATCCACAGGTCTTCCTGGACACCCTTCCCATGGAGCGGCTGCTGCTCCTGCTGCTCAGATTCCACTGCTCCAACCCCAGCCCTGGTTCAGTGGGAATTTCTGGGTGCTGATCCTGGGGCGCTTCCAAATCCAGGCTTTGGGATGTAGCTGAGACCTCACTGGGAGTGGAAAGTGACTGCAAAAGGCGGAGAAAAGGAATCCAGCCGAGGAAATTCCCTGCAGAAGAGGCAGATTTTGGTAGGTGAATATTCCGACTTACAGGTGTTGATGGGAAGGCACCTTCCCCACAGAGCCTGTGGGGAGTGGGAAAAGGGTCACGTTATGTGTCTGCCTGCAAATTCCAACCCCTTTGGCTTCCAAAGGGAGCCTGATCCTGTATCCCACTGTCGGGACAGTGGGATTGGCTCCTGGGGTGGGTTTGCAGCTCTGTTGGGCTGGATGGGATGAGCTGACCTGTGCAGGACTGCCTGGTGGATTCACAGCTCTGGGACAACTCTGTGCAGGAATTTTCCCTCCTGGCACACGGAGCTGAAGCAGTTGAGGAGTCCTGGAGTCCTGTCCCCCACCTGCTCTCTGTGCCCTCCAGCAGCTCCCTGAAGGTGACAATCTCCATGTCCAGGGCCAGCTTGAGGTTCCTCAGCTCCTGGAACTTGTGGAGCTGCAGGGCCAGGTCAGCCTTGGCCTTTTCCAGAGCCGTTTTCCAGCTTGGAGAGTTTGTCCTTTGCATCCATGACAGTGCTTTCCCCAAACTGCTCCGTGTTGGCCACGGCAGCCCCAAGCTTGGCACTCTGCAAGGAATGGGACACGGCCGGTCCTGGCCATCAGGGATGGCAGGAGTGGGGCTGTCACAGCCCTGGGTGTAGCAGCAGCTCCTGAAGAGCCTTTACAAGTTGCTCCAACACCAGGAAAGGTGGCTGTGGAACTGTCAGGAGCAGCAAATCTGCTCTCCCTGCAGAGCTTCCCACACATGGCTGTGCTCACCTGGCCCTTGGTGTTCCCAACTTCTCACCTGGCCCTTGGTGATCCTGATTGCTCCCTCCAGTCTCTGGACCATCTGTGCCAGCTCAGCTGTCCTGGATTTCACCTCTCTCAAGCTCTCCATGTTTCTGCCTGCGACAACTCAGCTCCTGCAATTAAAATCATGGTCATGGAATGGTTTGGGTCGGAAGCTCATCCCATCCCACCCCTGCCATGGCAGGGACACCTCCCAGTGTCCTGTCCAGCCTGGCCTTGGACACTTCCAGGGATGGAGCAGCCACAGCATCTCTAGGAAATCCAGGGCCTCCCCACCCTCACAGGGAGGAATTCCTTCCCAATATCCCATCTAAATCTTCCCTCCCTCTGCTTAAGGCCGCTCCTTGTCGCATAGACAAAACAGCTCATAAGTTGTTGTTGCATATCCCAAAACCCCTCTTGAGTTAAACCAGAGCAGATCAGGGAGTGGGGGGTGTTTCTGTGGGGTTGAAGTTGATCTGAAGAGAGCTGGGCTCCACCCCACCCTTTCCAGGTGTTCTCTCCTTGTTTTCCTGCCGGGCCGGGGCTCATGCCCAGCTCCTGCAGGCGACATCCCTGTGCCAAGCCCTGATGCCCTCGATGGTTCCATCCAGGTGCGGATCTCGGCTGTTGCCCCTCTGCAGGACCACAGAAGTGTCTGGGACCTGGGCCTGCAGCCGGAGCTCCTGGTGGGGCGTGGGCTGTTCCTGCTGTGCACTCAGTCCAGCCCCGAAATGGTGCCACCCCTGCTGTCCAGCTGGGTCCCCCTTTGCGGTGACCATTTCACAATGAATCACCTGTGAGCCCTGGGTCACGCCCTGTTCCCCTAGGATAACCAGCTTCTAAATCTGGCTGGGAAATGGGAATTACTGCTGGAGCCCTGGCAAAGCCTCTCCTGTCTTTGTAGAACGTTCTCAGGAATTCACCCTCTTCTTTCAGCCTTTCCACCTTGGCTTCCAGCTTGGCTTTGTCCAGTGGAACTCTCTTTGTGTCCTGGAGACGCATTGGGGATGGAAAGAGGAATTTTGGAGGCAGAGCAGGCTCGAGGCTGCCCTCAGGGTCGGTGCTGTGACCACGCTCCAACTCCTGGGATTTGGGGTCTGATTGGAGTTTGAGCAAACCCAGCTTCTGCTTGTACTTGTCTCCTGTGCTGCCTTGGGGAAAGAAGTCACAACAACCACTCAAAAGCCCGAACCAGGAGGGGAAAGTTCAACCAGAGAGTCCCTTGCTCACCTTCCTTAGGACAAGTAGCTCCTCCTGGGCATGTGTCCGCAGGCTCTGCTTGTCCCCAGACGGTGTTTTGGGATACTTTGCTCTTGTTTTGTAGCCTCTGGGAAAACAAACATGTTTTCAGAGAGGTTTCTGCAGCAGAACTGCTTTTGTGTGACCTCAGATAGGTGCTGAACACTTGGAAATCTGAATTTCTGAGTCAGGGAGGAGGGAAAGCAAATGTGGAAGAGGGATACTCTGCTTCCTCCATGTGTCTGTAAATGTGGATGTTGCTTTCCGTACTGAGATCCTGGGAGACCTTTCCATCTTCTTCACCTCCACCATGGGAATCTAGTGGAGGTGAATCTGCTTCATCTCCACCTACGAGTTCTCTGGGAACCATTTACTACCCCAAAAAGTCTAGTATTTTTTGTCTGTTAGCAAATTTCAAGCAACATTTTGAGCCCTGAACTTGCATTTTTCTGGTTTTTACTCACATTTTCCTGTTGGTTTCCAAACCCGGCTTTGCTGGTCTCAGGCCTGTTTGTAACTGGGCTCTGCTGCTCCTGAGGGCTCCCAGTTTCTCCCTCAAATTCCAGATACAAGCCCTGAGCACGGCCTTGATGCTGCTCTCACTGTGACTCTGCAGGAAGCTCCGCTTGGTCTTCAGCACCTTCTTCTGCTGCTCCAGGATCCAATCCTGAATCCCAGAAAGGAAACTGGGAAATGGGATGAGGATGGTGAAGATGATGGTGAAGGGTCTGGAGGGCCCACATGAGGAGCAGCTGAGGTCACTTGGTTTGTCCAGCTGGGGAAGAGGAGACTGAGGAGAGACTCATCGGGGGCAGTGGCTTCATCCCAAGGGAGAGCTCCAACCTCTGCTCTGGGGACCAGGGACAGGACCCAGGGAACGGCTGGAGCTGTGCCAGGGCAGGTTGAGGTTGGAGATCAGGAAAAGGTTCTTCCGCTGGAGGGTCGTGGGGCACTGAACAGGCTCTCCAGGGAATGGCCACAGCCCCAAGGCTGCCAGAGCTCAAGGAATGTTTGGACATGCCCTTGGGCATGGAGTGGGATTTTGGGGTGTCTGTGCAGGGCCAGGGGTTGGACTGGATGATCCCTGTGGGTCTTTTCCCAGGTATCCCATGGTAAAGTTCTTGTGGGAGCCAGTGCTGATGCCCCTGCAGTGGGACGCGTTCCTGCTCTTGGCACACCTGGCAGCGTTTCCCAATCCAGCGGCTTTTGTTTGGGGGCACCTGTGTGGAAATGCACAAAAAAGCAAAGGAGTTCTCAAAACCAGCTCTGCAACAAATTTGGGCTGTGCAGAGAGGGCTGAGAGAGGACTGGAGGGCAGCTGGAACTGGTTTTAGCTTGTTCCCTCTCCAGTCAAGCCTGGAGGTCAAAGCAGCACTGCCTGGACACTGAGGCCTCGTAAACCCCAAGGTTCTCCCCTGCCAGCTTGTGCAAGTTCTCTCGACGTCTCTAATGAGTTGTTTTGCCAGGATTCCGTGCCGATTCCGTGCCCTTTCCGTGCCCAACAGCTCCCTTGGACTCCAGACCCTGGAAACTGGAGCTGGGGGGATTCTCAGCTCACCTGGCCAGTGGGTGAAGGAATTCGTTGTTGAGAGTCTTGAGCTGCTCCTTCTCTTGGTACTTCACGGTTTGCACACTGGGATCGAGCTCAGGCCAGAGCAGCTGCTCAGGGGTGGTGCAGGGGGTGATGGGGGCGATGGTGATGGGGACGATGGTGCAGTGGGTGATNATGATGGTGCAGTGTGTGATGGGGACGACAGTGATGGGGACGATGGTGATGGGGATGATGGTGCAGGGGGCGATGGTGGTGCAGTGTGTGATGGGGGAGATGGCGCAGGGGGAGATGGCGCAGGGGGCGATGGTGATCTGTGGGAAGAGATAGGATGAACTGAACTGCCAGCTGTGGGATGTGCCTGCAGGATGCTGTGACAGGACAAGGAAGCTTGTCTCTGCCTGACCTTGGGGGAAGGAGATGCCACATGGCAGCGCCCCGCGGAGAGGAGCCTGCTGGAAGCTGCTGGATGGGTGGACAGCGTGTGATCACCCCCATACAGGGACACTGAGAAAGTGTGTTACTGACGTGGCAATGTGTGATAGGTCGCTTAGTGAAAAATACCATATAAGGAAATAGTGGGTCTTGAAGAAGTGTATAAAATGAGCTTGTTTCTGTAAATAAATGTCTCAGATTCCCCGCTGGTCTGGGTCCGTGTCTCCGTCCTTCACCCACGGTGATGGGGATGATGGTGCAGGGCCGGGAGGCTCCGCCCAGCCTGGAACCGAAGTTGGCACCGCTGTAGCCAAACCCTGCTCTGGCTGCACCGAAACTGCGTCCACGTCTTGGAGAAGGACAACTTCCACCAGTCCTTCTGGGCCCATCACAGCTTCATCTGCTGGAGCAGCCCAGAGCACCCCAGGGACACAGGGCAGTGCTGAAACCGCACCAGCTCCGGGAAGAGCTGCAGAGGAAGAGACAAAATTCCCTTTGGCATGGCTGGAGCCAGTGCAGTAGGAGCAGCAGGACATGGTGAGTGCTGGGAGAGGGGTTGGTGCTGGAAGCAGATTCCTGTCTGCAGTTCCCTCTGCAGGGCACCTTTTCCTTTTATTTGTGTGGAAAATGGGGTGGGGCTGCACGAACCTTCCACAAAATGTTTGTGATGCAAAGAATGGGGACTCATTAACATTTCTTGTGCTCGGCAGCCAGAGCAGCACCTGGTCTGTCCCATTCAGGTTTGAGGAATGCTTTAGAGTCACAGGGGCCACAGTTAGGCCTTGTGTAAGGACAACAAAAAATAGGGAATTTGGGTCAGGTGAATTATTTTTAGGTGAAAATTCCCCTTTTTTACTGGTTGGGTGAACTGAAATTGAGACTTTGCAGGCGTAAAATGCTTTTTATCAAAGGAGATCCTAATTTTTTGCTGATCCCTCTGCTTTCAAGAGAGAGATTTGAAGGAGAGAGTGACTCAACCTGCTAGTTCATAAAACTCTCAGCAATAAATGGGAATTTACTGGTAATTAATAAATTCTGGCCAGCAGGTTAAGGGTAAATGACCATTTTGTTGTTGGTTCTACCTAGAAAAAGGTAGAACTCTGCGTTTTAATGCCAGGAAACATCTGCAGGGCCAAATCTATTTCCCAAGGTGGTTTTCCTGCAGGTTGCTGATCTGGGTGTTTTCCAACACGTTCATTAATTTGAGGAAATCGCTGATTAGTTGAAACCCAAACCAGTGCCTGGAACATGGTGGCTTTTTCTAGACACTCACTGGCAAAATCCTTGGAAAAGCAGCATCTCTTCATCCCTCACTTGAGGGTTGGTCCCACCTGGTTTGGGGCAGGGCCTTCCGCTCTTACACCATGCCCTCGCTGTGGTGTTGGGATTGGGTTCTTCCTGCTGCTCCTGCATGTATTGGATCCCTAGAGGGACCGGATGGCGTTGGAGCCACGTCCCTGCGTGGAAGGGTGGTGTTTTGTAGGGAAAAGGTGAAGTTTCAGATGAAGGGTTCGGTTTCCTTCCACGTGTTTCTTTCCTCTTTCCTGTCCTGTGGTTGGTTGGGATTGGAGCCACAATCCCCAGCTTTGTTGGAGGTATTTGGGAGCTCTTGGATGCTCCAGCTCCAGGGCTCTTGGACATCCTGAGGGGATCTGGGCAGGAGAAGATCCTGAGTTAACCTCATAGTTCTCCTCAGTCCTCGTGTTGCTCCAGACTTCGGTTGTGTTTTGGGGCTCTGGCTGCAGCTCTTTCTCCACATTTTCATCCTTGGGAAGTCCTGCTTTGGATGAGCCAACCGACACAGCCATGCCTGGGAGTGATTTGGGGCAGGAATCTGAGGGAGAGGTTGTGGGAGGAGGGGTCTGCAGGGGTCTGATCCCAGAGGAGAAGGGGGCAGTGGGTAAAGCTGCAGCTTCTCCAACGCAACAGGGAAAGGTGTTGGAAATGTTGTCAAACAGACTCCAAAGAAACCCCACCCAAACCGGAAATGTTTTGAATGAGTTAAGCCAAATAGAACTGTGGAATCATGGAATGGTTTGGGTTAGGAGGGACCTTAAAGCTCATCCTGTTCCACCCCTGCCATGGGCACCTTCCACTATCCCAGCTTACTCCAGGCCCCATCCAGCCTGGCCTTGGACACTTCCAGGGATGGGGAATGCTCATCTTGGCTGGGGTGGCGAAGGTGCTGGACACAGCTGTGGCTGAGCCTGCAGCTGGATGAGACCTGAGGCTGCACAAAACCTCATCTTCATTCATGGGAGGTCTCCCATTTGGGGAAAACCCTGGGGGTTTAGGATCTTATGATTGAGAGGCATTTGGGTCCTCAAATGCCTGGATTAAATGCCAGAAAGAGCTTTGGGAAATGCTTTGGGAAGTGTCACACCCTGGGACGTGGGTCTGGGTGGGATTTGCTGCAGTTGCAGAGGTGATGGTCTCTGCTGCGTCCTCACTGATGTTACAGCTGGTGGTGGGTCAGTCATTGGCTGTACCAGACCCTTCACTCGCTGCTCAGGTTGCTCACAAGCCTGAGAGGTGCAGCTCAGCCCAATCCCATCAGAACTGCCTTTGTTGTTCCCATGCTCTGGAAGAGGTTTGGAAAACCGCAACTCGGGATTGCGATTGACACCTCAGTGTCCTGGGTCATCCTTCCCTGGGCTTTGGTGGTTCCCTGTTCCAGGCAGTCTCTGGATCACCTCCACAGTTCCAGTCTTTGTGCTCAAGGATCTGCCGTCATTCCAGTGGTTCCTCTCGGTTCCTCACATCGAGGAGAGCAGGAACATGAGGAATACAAGCAGAGTGAGGAGATGAGTCACTGATCAAACCCTCGCTGGGATTTTGGGGCTGCAGTCCCGGATCTGGAGCTTTAAGGCCAAACCTTTGTTTCTGGGGACACGAGTGACTCAGCAGCAGCAAGGAGTGGACAGAGGATGTGTCACACACAGGGAAACCCGGCGGGGGCTGGGAAAATCATCCTTTAAAAAGCCTTTTGAACACAAATTTGGAAATCTGAAGAATGGAGCCCTTGGCATCTCTCTTCCCCATCAGATTGGAACAGATTCCTTGGGATCTTGCCCAAATAGCGCAGGAGTAACACCTTTGAAATCCGGAGCAATCGGCTGACGTATGCTTGGAACGCCAAAACCCTCTGGGATTTAGTGATGGGCTGTGGGAGCCCAGTTCCACAGAGGCCCTGGCAGGGAGGAAAAACAAAGGAAAAGCCGTTACCACTTTACAGAGGCTCTTCAGTGCCCTTGGATGAGGAACTCCACCTTGGCTTTCGGCTCGGCTTTGCTCACGGAGGCACAATCTGTGTCCTGGAGCACGTAAAGGGTTTGGGAAATGGAAGCCAGCAGATAATGAGGTTACAAACTCCCAGGGCCGCTCTCTTCAAGGACACACATTTTCCTATGCTATTAAAGCCTTTTACTCCCTCATCCTCTCAGGAAGACGACGAATGTCACTGGACACAGAGAGGAGAAGGAAGGGTTTGGGCCAGTTGGCATGTCCAAACATCCTAAATGAACACACAGCTAAAGCTGATCCATTTAAGGTGGGATTGTACTCTTTTTAATTAAAATCTGCCCAAAAGTTGGCCTTTAGGTCCCTCTAGAGTCTCCAGAGAGGGAGAGGCCTCACCTTCCTTCTGACAACATTGGCTGCTCTTCTCCCTAAAAGCCTGGAATAAATGCTGTGTTTGGTTTAAAGAGCTCTGAGCACAACAAACTCCTCCTCTGCACAGGCCTGGGGGGTTGCTCGTCATACCTGCAAGGGGAGGAAAAACATCACTTTGCTCCTCATTATTCAGCTTAAACACAGACGCATGGTGGGATCGTTGGGATTGTGCTGGGCAGGGCCAGGAGCTGGACCAGATGATCCTTTGGGTCCCTTGCAGCTCAGGATATTCCATGATTAAACAGGAACATTAATCTAATCCTCCTCTTCCACCTCCAAATGCCCAACCCCAGCAGCTGCTGATGGAAGTAACCCACAAGCACCTGTAGCAGATCCTGATCCTTGTGCAGCCTTTGCCACCCAAAATCAGCTGAGATCAGTTCCACAGAGTGACACCTCTCATCACTTGCAGGAGTGTCTTCCATGGGGAATTGCTGCCAGGACAACCAGACCTGGGCATTCTTTCAGCTGGAATTGTTGGGCAAATCCCTGTAAGTTTGGACTGTACATGTATTTATTTTTCAGTGACAGAGGTGGGTTCAGAGTGACAAAAATGCAGGAAAGGCAGGTAAATCTTTCCCTGGGAAATGAAACAGGTGATTTTCAGTCCCGTCCTTGCTGGAATATCAACAGGGCTCTGTGCCATGGGTGGGAACACTCTCAATTCCTTTGGCTGCAATGGGATAAGGCTTAGCCCTGGAAATCCCTCTTCTAAAGGTGCTGTTATGTGATTTTCTTGGCATTCCCATGGCCTGGGAACATGTTCTGCTCCATGGAGGAGAAGTTCCTGCATGCAACCCCAAAAGGCACTAATGTTTTAGGGTGAAGCCGTGTGGGAGTTCTGCAAGCTGAGCACTTTTTTTGGGATCCAGCCTAAAAGGAGCTCAGAGAGCTCAACATTTTCCTGCTTGGGCCCTGGGTGCCTGGGAGAGTTGGCATCTCCTGGGAAGTGGAAGGAGCGGGGTTGGCTCGTTGTCTCCGGGTGTTTAATTGCGGAGCTGGGCTGATCTCGGCACCTCCAGCCGGACTGACCCGGCCCAAACCTCGGCTCAGGAGCTTCTCCCTGCCCTGGAATCACATCCTTGGTAACTCCTGGCCTGGTGGCTCTGCCAGCTGCTCCAGAGAGGGGATGGAGATAAAGCCCAACTGCTTTCCTTCGTCTGGAATGAGCCTTTTCAAAAGTTTAGCTCTGATCCATGGGATCCATCTTCCTCGGTTTTATCAACCCTTCAGAGCGTTCCTGCTGTTCTGGCATCTCCAGGGGCTGCCTAAAGTGCTCTCAGTCCACAAGGGAGGGAGATGCTACTGGGGAACCACTTTTGACCCCAAATTGTCTTTCTGCTCTTTGGCTGGCTGGGATGGCCGTGTTTGTGGCCGGGTGAAACCAGCCCCACCTTCTGGGCTCCGCTGGCTGTTAAACCTCCCAAGGTGCTGCTTTGGGATCCCTCTCCCAGTGCTCCAGTGTTCCCGCTCCTCCCAGGACAGAGACAGGGAGGAGATGGGAAGGCTCTGAGCGACAGCCGGTGACGAGGCCAATTCTTCTAAAATTACTCTAAAATGACACTTGTAGGGGAATTCCATGGTGGGACAGAAACCCCACACTGCTCATGGTTTGAATGCAGTTTATTGAAGAAGTTTCATAAAATCCGTATAAAAAGTTCAGCAGGAACAGAAAATGGGAGGAATGAGCTGGTTACATTTTGGCACAGAATTTCCCAACCCTCTTCTTTGCCTCCCTCCCCTTTCCATAAAAAGAGAAGGAAAAAAAAATAAAGAAGCTAAACCCGAGTGTGCTAAACCAGAGATGTTTTTCCAAGTTATGTAAAATTTATGGTTTGGGTTCAACAATTGTTGTTCCTTTTTTTTTTTCCCCGCTGTGTTTCTAACCTGTCTCCAGCTTCTGGGAAGGGGAATGATTTTCTGCTGGGACGCCTGCGGGTTATGTGGGCTTTGGGCTTAAAATCATCCCTTCTGGGTGGGTGAGGAATTAATTGGACATTAGAGAGAGCCCTTTCACCTATGGAAAATTAAGGCTGAATTTTGGGATGTAGGCAGAGCAGGAGAGCCCTGGAGTGAGCCAGCAAAGCCAGAGGAACTGGGGAATGGGGAATGGAGAAACTGCCTGTGGGAAGACTTTTTGTTTTCAATTCCTTACGAATTTGTGGAGTGAGGGAGGGGTAGTGGGGAGGGAGCACCATGGGCTCAACTCTCCTGGATTCCTGAGCAGGCGAAGGACCAGGCTCTGCTTCCGTGGACCAGATGTAAACCTAATTCTTGCGCCTCCTCTGGACTGGTGCTGGGAAGGTGCTAGCTGAGCTCTGACGTTAATGAGACTCGTTAATGAGACAGCTGCTTAATCACTGACAGGCTGCACTGGCCAGCTGGGGGAGGGCTGTGCAGGGGAATTGTTTGGACTGGGAGAGGGATCGAGCCCAAGCCAAGAATAGCGCTGGGAAGGTTTTCCCTCAATGGCAAAGTGACGAGCGGGGTTTTGAGATGATTCCAGGCTTTGTGCTGGCAGGTGAAGGCGCTACTTGCCCTGCCCTGCTCCAGGTGAGTGGCTCAGCTCGGGTGGCTCTTCTGGGTGGTGCTTTTCGACACAAACCTCACGCTGGAGCTGCTTCCTGCCCCGGAGCCGAATCCCCCCGTTCCAAGCCTGATGCTGAAACCCGACCCCAGCCCCAGCGTGTTCCCACCTCTGTAGCTGCTCCCGGATGAGACCACGGCTGCGAAGGGAAAGCAGGGGCACAGGGTTTGTTTGAAAGAGTACAAAGGAATTTCAAGCTTTACTTTCATGCATTCCAATTATTCTTGGACAGTCTATCACTTCCTGGGTGTCACCGCATCTTATTCTCTGGCTTTTCTTCCTGGCCTGAGACATCTGAGCCTCCCAAGGGACAATCTCAATGTAAAAATCCCTTCAAATGTGGTCGAGGAAAATGTGCCTCAGGCTCTGTGGCCTTCCTAGTCCCACCTAACGGGCTGGAAAAATTAGGCAGCAAAACCTAATTATATTAATTTTTGTGCCAATAACTACAAGCTGCATCTTCCTGGTCTTATCCTCAGTTCCAGGTACAATCAAGGAATCACTTAATATATTGTTGGTGAGATGGATTACTTACAAATATTCACGGCACCAACACCTTCTCCAGCCAGCCTGGAAGAAAGAGAGGATGGAGATGTCAGGGCCCATTATTTAGAATAATTTCAAGCAACATTTTGGCACCAGGGACCTTGGAAAACAGACCCAAGGGGGGCTGAGTCTGATGGGGAGCATCCAAGAGGATTTGGAATGACACCTGTGACTGTGTAGGATGGGGGTGAGTTTTCTCTGCAAGAATTTGTGGCCCTTTCAGCTCCTTGCAAGGCAAAGGTGAGAACATTTCCGGATTTGGACATGGTTTGGTTTGCAGGGGGAGCTCCCACCTGCTCTCCTCGCCCTCCAGCAGCTTCCTGTAGGTCGCGATCTCGATGTCCAGGGCCAGCTTGACGTTCATGAGCTCCTGGTATTCCCGGAGCTGCCGCGCCAGGTCAGCCTTGGCTTTCTGCATGGCTGTCTCCAGTTCCTCCAGTTTGGCCCTGGCGTCCTTGAGGGCGATGTCCCCATGCTGCTCCACATCAGCGATGGCCGTCTGCAGCCCGGCCACCTAGGGGGATGGGAACAGGTCCAGTGACCATGGATCCCGATTTCCAGGCCCCCTCCAGCTGGGGGGGAGACGGGAGTGCCCCATGTTTGGAGAGGTCCTGTGCCTGTACCTGTTTCTTCACACCGTCCATGTCCGAATGGAGCCGCTGGACCAGGCGGTTCATCTCCGAGATCTCCACCCTGGTGTTCTGGAGGTCATCCCCGTGCCGGCCGGCCAAGAGCTGCAGCTCCTCATACTGGGTGGGCAGGGAGGTGACATGGGGACAGGCAGAGACTGACCCCACTCTGACCCTCTCTTGACCAGGACCACGCTCATCCCCTTGGGCTTTAGCCCATTTCCTTCCTCCTTCTGTCTCCTGCTCCTCCATCTCTCATTATCAAAGCAGCATTTTCACATAGAATTGTGGAGAATCATGGATTCATTAAGGTTGGAAAAGACCTTTAGGATCATTGAGTCCAACTGCCAAGCATCTCCAAGGAACTATTTGAACTCCTCTCAAATCCACTTCATTTTACACTTTTCCCCCCTGTTCTCGCTGTTTGTTCTCTCCAGTATAAATCACCCCCTGGGAAGTGCTGAACAAAAATCTCCCTGCTTGTTTTCACCTCCTCACCTTCTTCTGGTACCAGGACTCGGCCTCGGCACGGCTCCGGTTGGCGATGTCCTCGTACTGGGCCTTGACCTCGGCAATGATGCTGTCCAGGTCCAGATTCCGGTTGTTGTCCATGGACAGGACCACGGAGGTGTCAGAGATCTGGGAATGCATCTGGGACAGCTCCTGTAAATCAAACAAATTCATTTTCTGTCCCAAATGTTTCGCTGTTTTGTTTGTCCTGGGCCAAGGTGTAGAAGAGGGATGGGGAGGAGCTGCAGCATCGACCTTCGAGGCCTCTTCGAGCCTCTGGAGACTGGGAAAATGGGGGGATAGCAGACTGGGAAATTTGGGATACTCTTACTGCTTCGTAGAGGGCTCGCAGGAAGTTTATCTCCTCTGTCAGGGCATCCCCCTTGGTCCCCAGCTCCACCTTGTTCACATAGGCAGCATCCGCATCCTGGAATGGTGACAACGGAGGTTGGACCAGGCCTTCTTTGGGTCCTGGGGTGGAGTCTTTGTCTCTAACACAAACCTTTGGAGTTTCAGATTAAATTAAGAACTGAAATTTCATATTAAACCAGAAATGGAGGATTTCTTGATCTCTGTGCCTTTAAACAGAGCCAAGAGTGAACCGATTTCTCCCCTCCACCTTTTTTTGGGAGGGGAGGAGGGAGGATGTCCATGGATCCAAGCAATGTCACACCACTGAATTTCCCTTTCCTCGCCAGTGCCCAGACAGAGATTTTGTACAACACTTGAAGCAGTGGAAGCTTCTTATTGTCTCCTGCAGGTGGGACCAGGGCTGTGGGTGTTGGGATTGGACACAGGAAGGCTGAGGACTGGCAGAGCGTCTGGTGAAGCAGCAAGGTCCGGATGACCCAGAGCTGATCTAGGGGACCAGGACACTCCTGATTTTGGGATGAGGGACCTGAAACAAGGAGGAATTATGGCCCAGCACTGCGCTGCTGGCACAACCAGGTGTTTTTGCTTCCTGGGATGACTCCACCTGTCTCAGTGCTCTGGGCCTGGCATTGCTGGACACAAAGGGTGATTTGAATGTGGTTTGCCTTCCCAAAGCTGTCCCTGCTTTGGTGGTGGTGCCTCCTCACCTTCTTGAGCATGACAAAGTTGTTCTCTGCTGTCGTGCGCGTGTTGATCTCCTCCTCGTACCTGTGGGGAGGGAGAGCTCAGAATGCCTTCACAGCCTCCACCAGGAGCCTGTGCAAACCCCTCTTTGCAGGAGGAGAGACCAAAGGGTCTCTTCCTGGGGACTTTTACCACCAATCCACAGATTTTTGGAGGGAATAGCGCTGGAACGGAGTCCTTGATGGAGCTTTATTGTTTTCTACTTCTGTGTCAGTGATCATGATGGAAAAGGCAGCACCCCTGGGCTGGAGGTGGGAGGAGCCATCTGGAAAAGCTGCAGGCCCTCATTAAAGGCACCTTTTATCCCGTGAATGGGAGCCTTGTGCTCCTGAAATGTTCTGGGTGGAGCCGGGGGTGAGCTCATCTCATCGCCACACCTGGTTAGTCAGGAGAGCCGGGATCTGGGATCTCCAACGCGGCTCCCGCGGGATGGCCGGGGAGGAGGGCGGGGTGGCCTGGGCAGGAGAGCCAAGGCCACGCTCTTGGGAAAGGTCAAAACCCAGCGGGAGCCTGGACTGGTGCCCAGCTCCCATGGAATGATTAAATGGGGGAGATGAAAGAGAGAAGGAGAGGAGTTCAAAGGAAGGAGTCCGTGCAGGTAATAAACCATCGGCCTCTCCTGGCCCTTTCATGGGGGAAGATTTATTCCCATCAGGAATATCCATCTCTGAAAATAATTTCCATTAAGCAGAGCCCCAGCTTTCATCAGTTTGTGGGTCTCAAAGCTCTTGGCCATGCAGGAGAGGAAATTTAATGTCTGTTTTCCAGTTGCTGGATTAATGTTTGGCCCAGAGGAATCAGAGGTTTGGGTTGGAAGGGACCTTAAAGATCATCTCATTCCAATTCCCATACTAGGAAGGAAATTTGGGACCCAAAAAGTTTAAAATAGATAAAGGTGGGAAGGACAAATTCCTTGGAAGTGGGGCAGGAGCCCAATGTCCTTTGTAGGTGTAGGTGCAAGAGGATGGTCCCTGCCCAGCAACATGTGTGATGTCATTGAGCTTTCCCCCAAAATCCCCTGATCCTGAAGGAATATTTGCCCCTTTGTCAGACACAAGCAGAGCTCCAAAGTCTAAACTGCTTCTCTGATGTGACCTTTGACTGTCCAAGGATTTCGTGTGTGTGCTGATTTCCTTCCCCAAGGCAGTCAAGGATGTTCTGATGCTGCTTTGGGGCTGGAGGGAACTTTTCCTGTTGGGAAAGGTGGCACAGAGTGTCAGGCACGCGATCCCCTGGGAAAGGGAGAGCAGAGGGTTCTGGCAGGATGCGCGTGCCCTTGCTGGGAGCTGGGATGAGCCCCTCACTCCCACCTCTCATTTTTCTGGTTCCACATTGGCAATTTAAGCTCCTCATTTATTCACATCCATTCCCAGTGGATCCCTCACGGCCATGGGAGCAGACACAAGTACTGGATGGGTGTTTTCCTGAAGTGCAAAGAGCGGAGGAGAGAGGGAACTCCTGCTCCCAAAAGCCCAAAGAGCTGCTGAGCTGCAACTCTTGCCTGGGATCCTGGCTACTTTCCATGGGGTGGGAGGTAACTCCTCACTTTCCAAAGTGCTCAAACTATCCAATACATTGAACGAATTCTGATTTAAACTAAAAGAGGAGAGATTTAGATGGGATATTGGGCAGAAATTCCTCCCTGTGAGGGTGGGGAGGCCCTGGAATGGATTTCCCAGGGAAGCTGTGGCTGCCCCGGGGTCCCTGGAAGTGCCCACGGTCAGGTTGGAGGGGGCTTGGAGCAGCCTAGGACAGAGGGAGGTGTCCCTGCCATGGCAGGGGTAGGATGAGATGATCTTTAATGTCCCTTCCCATCCAAACCTTTCCATGATTCTGAGGTCACATTTTTTGAGCTGTCTTCGGCCTTCTCACTGACGCAGGAAGAGCAGATTGAAGGAAAACTGGACAGGTTTTTCTGTGGGTGTTGCCTACCTGACCTTGAAGTCCTCCACCGTGTCCTGCATGGCCTTGAGCTCGGAGCCGAGCTGCAGCCTCTCCCCTCCGAGAGCCTCCAGCTGCCGCCTCATGTTGCTGATGTACAGCTCAAACATGGGCTCCACGTTATTCTGCACAATTTTCTGGTCTTTCAGGAGGCTCCATTTGGTCTCCAGAACTTTGTTTTGTTGCTCCAGGAACCGCACCTGAAACCCATCAGAACAATATAAATAATTCAGGATCCTCAACTCAAAACTTGCCTTGCTTTTCATGAAATGGAGGTTTAATATGGCGGGGGTTGTAAATATTTTCTGTAATTTGAAGCATGATTTGATGGGCATGTCACCAAAAGATCATTGGTAGGAAGATTCAGGAGCCAGGAGAAATATTCAACTACAAGGAAACCTGGAGAAATAATTTGCTCCGCATCCAGGTTGTCAAAAAGAGCTGTACGGACAGTCTGGATATGGAACAAAACCCTGAACAAAATCCTTAGCCCTGCTTTAATGATTAAGAATTAAATTTCCAACGCTGAGAACTCCCTGACCCCATCTCCAGGCAATGCCGGAGCTGGATGAGCAGAACGTGCCTCACCTTGTCAATGAAGGAGGCAAATTTGTTGTTGAGGGATTTGATCTGGTCCTTCTCCTGCCGGACCTGCTGCATGTTGGGGTCAAACTCCAGGTTCAGGGGCACCAAGAGCCGCTGGTTGACCATGACCTCTTGGATCCCCCCAGGGCCACATCCAGGCCCTGCTCCTCCAGCTCTGCCTCCTGCCCATGGGCTGTATCCCGGTCTGGCAGCCCAGGGCCCTCCGCTCACGGCCGTCCTCGTGCTCGCCCCGAGGCTGTGAAGGCTGCTCCTGCTGAAGGCTCCGCTGGCCCTTCCCACGCCTCCAGCAGTGCTGGGGGACACGGACACGGAGCTGAAGCTGCTGCGCTGGACGGGCATCGCGGCAGGAGCAGCACCCAGCTCCAAGAGACCCAGCACTGGAAGAGGACAATGAGGTGAGGTGGAAGAGGAGCAGGAATCTTTGGGAGTTGGGATCAGGAGTCCCCTCAGCCTTTTATGCTTTTGGAGAGCTGGGCTTGACCACAGCTCAAGGCAGTGAGCTCACGAGTTTGGTATCTGGCACCCAGCCACCCCCACCCGCTCTAATGCCACGGGCTGGCAGTGACAGCTCATAAAACTTTCTAACCTGTATTTTCTAAGCTGTTTTTCAAAGAGGAGATTACTGGTGGGGCAAAAAAACCCATTTCCATCCACAAGTTGCCTTTGGGCTTGGTTTTAGCTTGGTTAAAGTGGTTCCTGTTCAGTTTAAAGCTGATGGGACTGAAGTTCCCACAAGAGGGAATCCAGAGATGGGGAAAATGCCAGTCTGATGTGCTTTCCTAAGAAAAAACCTGACTCTGCCCCCAGATTTCCAGCCACTGTGGGATAGTGACAACCTGTGCTGATCCAGGCAAGAAGTTCCTGTCTTGGTCTGCACTCCTGAGCTTTGCAGGCAGAACTTCACCTGCACTGAGGTGCTGCTGGTAAAGGTGGGGATTTGGGAGGCACCAGTGCCTTTCTGGGAGCCCAGGTGCTTTGAGTCAAAATGCTGAATGATGAGAATTCTGAAAGTCCTGGGTCCCTTGAGAGAACAGCCTGAGATGTGAAAGTCCTGCTCGTCAGATGAGTCACAGAATGTCCTGGGCTGAAAGGCACCCACAGGGCCCATTGAATCCAACCCCTGGCCCTGCACAGGACACCCCAAAATCCCACCCTGTGCCCAAGGGCATTGTCCAAATGGAGCTCTGGCAGCCTTGAGGCTGTGACCATTCCCTGAGGAGCCTGTTCAGTGCCCCACCGCCCTCTGGGGAAGAATGTTTTCCTGATCTCCAACCTAAGCCTCCCCTGGCACAGCTCCAGCCATTCCCTGGGTCCTGTCCATGGTCCCCGGAGCAGAGATCTGAGCTGCTCCTCAGGATGAAGCTGCAGGCCCTGAGGAGTCTCTCCTCAGTCTCCTCTTTTCTGAGACGGACAAACCAAATGCCCTCAGCTGCTCCTTGTGTGTCCCCTGCAGACCCTTCCCCATCCCTGTAGCTCTGGATGGAGCCTTGATGCTGGACAGTGCTGAAATAACAAACCAAACTCCAGCTCTGCTGCTGCCAGTGGGACGTAGACTGGAGAGGCTGGAGAAAGATGGGCAGATGCTGAAGAGGATAAGCCACTTTCTTTCCAGTGCCCTGAGGGTCTTTCACTATCTCACAGCCTCCTCTGGGGACATTATTCCTCTCAAAGAGGGTTACTTTGGGGGTTTAATGGGTCTTTTCCATTTCTAATTAGGGTAATGGCAGTGAGGGTGTTTTATCAGTCCCTGCAGGAGATGTGTGTGCAGAACAGATGAGCTGCAGCACTCATTTTCTTGGGAAACCCGGATTTATATCTCTCCATGACTCATCCCATTCGGTTACAGAGGTTTGGGCGTGACCACCGTGGCAGAAAAGGCTGAGAGGTCACAATGTAGGAATTAAGATAGAAGGACTTATATCCAAGTAGGAAGAGTAGATATCGTCCCATCCTCATGGAAATGGAACATCCAAATGTTCTGTTTCTGTTGGATATGAGGTCCATGCAGTAGGAGAGGAAGGAGATGTCTCAACCTGTGTGTGACGTTTTTTACCTTCCAAGCAGCAAAGTTACTCTGCTGCACCAACCACCCTTTGCCTCAAGGTACGAGAAAAGAATTGGAATTAAAAAGAGGATGAGACAGAATTAATTCCACATGCCTTTTATTAGGCAAACACTGGGAAATAAGGAATGTTGAGGGTCAAAGGACAAACAGGAGCACAGCATCTTTTATATAAATAATGACAGATGGGTTTGATTTCCAAATCTTTTGAAGGAGCTGGGTGAGGACTGTGCCCAAGAGGAGCCTCGATGCTGGTGGCACTGGGGCCTGGAGTCAGTTCCTCAGTAACATCTCCTGGTGGAAGAGCTGCTGGAGGTGGACTTGAAGCTGGAGCTGCTCCCTCCGACCACGCACGAGCCACCTGTGCCGTGTCCGCTTCCGGAGCTGGAGCCTATTCCCATTCCAGCACAGAGCCCACCTCCAGCCCCGCCACCGAAGCTCAGGCAGTTCCCACTTCCATATCCTGTTCCTGAAGTGGTTCTGGTCATAGCTGTCAGAGGAGAACGCCCTCATGAGAGGCATCCACAGGCAGTGGATGAGTGGGATGGGCTCTTAGCAGGGGTGGGGGGTAAATCTACAAGGTGCCAAACTCTCTCTAAAAGTTACTTACAGATGTTCACTGAGCCAGCACCTTCCTCAGAGAGCCTGTCAGGGAGCAAAAGAGAGCCAGTGAGAGTTCAAGGGGAACCTGTGAGCAGGACCTGCTCACAAAGGCAGGAAAATTTCCTTGGAATATTTTTGAAAGGTGGGAAGTTCATATGAAAGGCTGCTCTTCCCAAACAGCTCCTCTTCACGGGCACCCACTTGTCTTTGAACAGCTTTCAGGTCTGAATGTGGGTCTAAACCTGACCAGGGTCTGCACTGCACCTCTGAAAACTGGGATATAAAATCTCACCCACCTGCACTCCTCGCCCTCCAGCAGCTTCCTGTAGGTCACGATCTCAATGTCCAGGGCCAGCTTGACGTTCATGAGCTCCTGGTATTCCCGGAGCTGCCCAGCCAGGTCAGCCTTGGCTTTCTGCAAGGCTGTCTCCAGTTCCTCCAGTTTGGCCCTGGCGTCCTTGAGAGCCACCTCCCCGCGCTGTTCCGTGTCAGCAATGGCCGTCTGCAGCCCAGTGACCTGCAGGGGAAAATCCAGGTTTTCATTCCTTATCGAGAGCATAATCCAGCTCTTTGTATCCTGAGGTCCCAATTCCAAGTGTGATGTTTGGGTTAACATCAGTAGGTCTTAACTATCACTGATCCACGAATTGAATTCAATCCATTGAACTGATCCATGTTGTGAGCCAGGTGACAATCTGGATTTACCTCCACACCTCTCAGCATCTCCTTGGGGTCATTGATATTACACTGAGTAACTCTTGGTGATGTCACTGCTCTGATATAAATCCTGTCATGTTTGTTCCTGATCCAGCAGAACTCCCTTGGATGAATTTATTTTTATTCCCTGGACAACCCAGAGGTCGGGTCACTGCAAGAGTTACATTTGATGCACTGGGGGTGCCCTTTACCTGTTTTTTCACGCTGTCAATCTCGGATCGGAGCCGCTGGACGTGGCGGTTGAGCTCCGAGATCTCCTGCTTGGTGTTCCGGAGGTTGTCCCCATGCCTGCCAGCTGTGGCCTGCAGCTCCTCGTACTGTCACAGAGAGGAAAAACCAGTCAAGGGAAATAAGCTGGATCTAGAGCCCAACAGAGTGTGGGTTTGAGGGTGTTTGCGCTCCAAAATGTGAGTGTGTTCCCAGTCCCAAATCAACACTTCCAAATTTCATAGAGTTATTAAATCTGAAGACATTCTGTGTTTCAGAATCACAGTGGGACCCACCTCCGTGGGGGAATTTGGGGATGCAAGGGTGGTTTTCCTATTGAGGAAGCCTTCCTCGGCACTTACCCTGGACTGGTACCAGGACTCGGCCTCAGCGCGGCTCCGGTTAGCGATGTCCTCGTACTGCGCCTTGACCTCGGCGATGACGCTCTCCATGTCGAGGCTCCGGTTGTTGTCCATGGTCACGATGACGGAGGTGTCGGAGATCTGGGTCTGCATCTGTGACAGCTCCTGCAAAAGCAGTAAATATTCCCAAGAGTCATGGGGTGAGACACAAACGTTGCTTGGAGGATGGAAAGCCCCGAGGTTAGAGGGGAGAGCTGGGTGAACAAAAGGATTTTTCCAAGATAGCTTCATGCAGAAATGTGAAATGGAAAAACCATTGAATTATTTAGTGCAACAGAAGGGAAAATAATCAGCCCTGAGTCTCGGGAATGGGAAAGGAAGGCAAGGGCTGGGAGAAGGATGCAAGCACTGGTGCTCACAGCTTCGTAGAGGGCCCTGAGGAAGTTGATCTCCTCCATGAGGGAATCCAGCCTGGCCTGCAGCTCTGTCTTGTCCAGGTAGGCAGTGTCCACCTCCTAGGAGAGGAAACACATCACCAGAATGAGGTGAGTTTCAGAGAAGCAGAGGAAAAGCTGGAGAAGGGGTTTCTTGCAGGGCCGGGGGGACATATGGGTGGGCACCCACCTTCTTCAGGGTCACAAACTCACTCTCGATGGCCGCACGCTTGTTGAGCTCCTCTTCATATCTGTGGAATGGAGGTGGTGGTCTAGGCTTGATTAGAAATTATTTCATAATTTCTAATGGACCAATTTCTAATGGACCAATTTCTAATGGACTAATTAGAGGACCAGCCTCTTAATTTTTTTTGTATGTACAGTTCTGCACCTTGGTCTTTTTGCCGTGTAATTTTCTGCCTGTGACTTTTCAGCCATATCTTGTATTAAACTCAGGCCTTACTCAGAAGATTAAATCAGCAAAAAGGCTTTTTTCTCTTGTTTTCTGCATCTGTTGCAGCCCACCCAGGCCCAGGCAGACCATGAACAGACTCACTTGTTCTTGAAGTCCTCAGCGAGGCTCTGCACCTTGCTCAGCTCCCCTCCCAGGTTCTCCCTGTCTGTCATTAAGCTGCTCAGGTGCCTCCTGAGGTTGTTCAGGTAGGTCTCAAAGAGGGGCTCAATGTTCTTTCTCACTGTTTTGTTCCCCTGTTCTTGCAGAAGGGTCCACTTGGTCTCCAGGACCTTGTTTTGTTGTTCGAGGAATCGGACCTGCAGAGAGAAGGGTGTTTTAGGATGGTCTTCCTTGGAGAGGTGAGGGACATCCTGAGAGGATTCACTTGCTGCAAGGTGGGAGCTCTCAGCCCTTGGGGAACAGCTGACAAATTAAACACTCCTGCTCTCTTTCCCAACTCTGCTTCCTTACATCCAGTACTACCACTTTGTCCCTGTTTTCTGGTCTCACCTCAGCATTCCCAAAATATGTAAATGGTCTCAAAGCTGGAAACCCTCAGGATTTGTTCCCAGGCTGCTGATGTTAGAACTGGCAGTACAGGAGCAGCAAAATTGTGGCTAAAGATATAATTCACCCTTGTTTGTGCTTCCCCACCAAAGAATCACCACAGCATAACCAGGAATCTCAGGTCTCACCTTGTCGATGAAGGAGGCAAATTTATTGTTGAGGGTTTGAATCTGATCCTTCTCGTCCTTACGGATACTCTGGATGTTGGGGTCAATCTCCAGGTTGAGCGGCTTCAGAAGGCTCTGGTTGACTGACACTTCATGGATGCCCCCAGCTGGGACAGCAGGGAATCCAGGGCCACCTCCAAACCCAAAGGGAGCAGCAACTGCCCCACCAAACCCACAGGAGATCCCAGTGCCGGCACTAAAACCTGCAGGTCCATAGAAGCCACCACCTCTTCCAGCCACGGAGATCCTCTGGCATCCGCCAAGGCTGTGGAGGCTCCTGCTTCCAAACCCTCCAGTGAACCTTCCATAGCCAGTGGTGGCACCGCAGCTTCCAGCTTGGGATGCAGGGCGCAGGCAGAGGCTGGAGCTGCTGGCGTTTGGGATGAAGGCGGAAGCAGCGCTGAAGCTCCTCACGGTGCACTGGCGGGACATGGCAGCTGCCAGGAGTGATCCAAGGAGTAAAGGAATGAGAGGAAGTGGCTGGAGGTGAAGTTGTGCTCCCCTGGCCTGGGACTGGCCCTTTATACCCTGCTGAGGAGAAGACGGCTCCGCTGTGGGGCTCATCCCGCTGATTAACTGGGCCCGGCACACCCACAAGTGAGTTCACCATGAGCACCTATGGAGCTTTCAAAGTGCAGGGCTTGCATTTTTTTGGTGTTGAAATATCTGAGAAAACCTTGATAGTGGCTGCTCAGCTCCTGTTTGCAGCCACCCCTTTCCCACTCCCTCCTTCCACTGCTACAGAAGATGGTTCCTTGTTGGGCAAGTGCTCGCTCATCTCCAGTCCATGGATGAATCAACCCGAGTTGTATAAGGTTGATTTGGCTGATTTTGGAATGTTGGTTCCTGGTGGAGGGTCCGAGCTCTGAGAAGTGTCTGATTATGGCTTGTGGTTTTGAGCAAACTCCAGAGGGGCATCAGCACCTCAGGCCCCAACCTGATGGAAATTTTTCTCTTGTTCTCATGCCCAAACGAGAGCTCTTTAAAGCAGAACTGGTACAGGAGAGGGAAAGAGGTGATGGACGGAGGGCCAGGGTGGTGATGGGGAAGTCTTGGAGCACCTGCCACCAAAAACCAGCTGGGAAGGGTGTGGAGGGAATTTCATGAATGGTGTTCTCAGATCTTTTCTTTCTGTGAAAACTGTCCATGTTCCACAGAATCATCAGGGCTGGAAGAGACCTTCAGGGTCACCCAGTCCAGCCACCAGCCTAGCACCACCATGACCACCCTAAACCATGTCCCCAGATGTGCCAAATCACCCTGATTTGGACTGACAACAGATGGTGAAATATCAGAACCTGCCCCAGAAGGGAGTTTCCATCATCTGTGATGCCACAAACCCTGACTCGGTGATTTCTCAGGGCTTCACCTGCACAGATTTTTGAGCTGTTTCCTGACTCATGGGCCAACCTTGTCTCTACATGGTGTTACCAGGCTGCCCTCTCCACGCCTGTTGTCTTTCCCCTCTGATATCCCTTACTCACCAGGAAATTCAGTGCTTACGACCTTGCTCACAGACACCTCTTTTCGCTCCTATCCCCTGTGGCTTCCAGGAAAAGCCAAACAGGGCGTTTCCCTGGTGAAGGACGCGGTGTCTCAGCTCTGGCACACAGGGGATTAGCCTAGAGCAGGCGAGATGCTCCCAAGTCTCTCCCCCAGTGCCTTGTCTGGATTCTCGGGATGGGCGTGCTTTTCCCAGCCCCTGCAGCCCCTGGGGTTTGTCAAGGTTTGTCTCTGTTGTGGATGCCCAAGCTGAGCACCCACTCCTTGGAGGAGGTGGCAGCCCTCCCACAGAGCATTTGTGAGAATCTGTAGCTTTCCCCAGCCACGTCCAGGCACCGGGATGTGCCGCAGGTCTTTGCAGGTGCATCTTTCAGGAGCTTGTCCTGGCACACATGGTGGCCGGACAGAACGGTGAGGGTGACCAGAAGGTCTCAGGAGGGAAATGGGCAGTTTCCCATTGTCTCTTTTTGTCTTTCAGCCAAGCTTTTTTATTTTTATTTCTATTTTTCTCTCTGTTCTTTTAACATTTCCATTACACACCCTGGAATGACAATAACTCTCTTGGGAGTGTTTCAGCTCCTGTGTGTTACAACAAGCAGCCGTTCTTAAGAGCGAGGAGCTCCTGTGACTGAGCCTCGGGCTGTCCTAAAGAGCTCTGTAAAATCCTTAGTGGCACCAACCTGCAATCAGCTCCCTCCACACACTGCAAATCCAGGCCCCTGAGTGCCAGCACCATCCGTGTGATTATGACTAAGGCTTTAATCTGGGCTGGGCTGGAATTAATGGGGATCATCTTCTCCTGCTGAAATACCGGCCCCAGGTCATGGCTGCAATCTGACGGGATGCAGGAGGTGACAGCCTGGTGACCAGGGCCCTGCTCTTGAGCAAGGACAGCTGTAGGTTGGTTGAGCATCTAGGGGGGTGATGCCCAGGAAGAACAAATATTCCGCCCTGGCTGGATGAAGGGCTTTGTCCTCTCGGTGCTGTGACCCAGGTGTGGATGCAGTGGATGGCACCTTCTGATGTCCCTGTTGGACGTGGGACCAAGTGTTGTGTTGGTGTCACAGATGATGGAAACTCCCTTCTGGGGCAGGTTCTGATATTTCACCATCTGTTGTCAGTCCAAATCAGGGTGATTTGGCACATCTGGGGACATGGTTTAGAGTGGTCATGGTGGTGCTAGGCTGGCAGCTGGACTGGGTGACCCTGAAGGTCTCTTCCAGCCCTGATGATTCTGTGGAACATGGACAGTTTTCACAGAAAGAAAAGATCTGAGAACACCATTCATGAAATTCCCTCCACACCCTTCCCAGCTGGTTTTTGGTGGCAGGTGCTCCAAGACTCCCACTAATGCCCCATGTATTGACCCCTCACAACATGAGGGGCTGGAGCATGTCCGGAGATAGGAACGGAGCTGGGGAAGGGGCTGGAGCACCAGGGAAGGGTCTGGTCCCTCCTCTTGAGGGAGCTGGAGGGGCTCAGCCTGGAGAAAAGGAGGCTCAGGGGAACTCTCTGACAGGGGAGAGTCGGGCTCTGCTCCCAGGGAACAAAAGGACAAGAGGAAGCAGCCTCAGGCTGTGCCGGGGAGGTTTAGGTTGGACAACAGGAGGAATTTCTCCATGGGCATTGGAAGGCGCTGCCCAGGGAGGTTTGGAGTCTCCATCCCTGGAGGTGTCCAAGGAAGGCCTGGACATGGCACTTGGTGCTCTGGGCTGGTGACAAGGTGGGGATTGTGCACAGGTTGGATTCAACCATCCGGGATGGCTTTTCCAACCTCAGGGATTCTGGGATTATACGGTTCCATATCCCCGTGGTTAGAGAGGGTGTGTTTGGGCAGCAGCAGGAAGGCCATTGGCTGACCTGGCCCAGGCTGCTGTTCCGAGGGAGGATATTGCTCCTTCCCTGGAGGCTGCTGAGAGAGGTGGTAGAGCAGGAGTGGGGACCCGCGGCAGATCCACAACCAAGCCTGCAAGATTTCAGGAAGGAGATTTCCTCAGGGACACACATGCAGAGCGCAGGGCATCCTAGAAAATTACGGGAAACTACTGGTCCTGAAGGAAACTCTGAATCCGGTCTGTCATTCCAGCACTGCCACTTCCCTTCTATTTCTCCAAATCCGTGTGTATTTTCCTAAGAGGGCCTCTCTACTCATTGCTTGAACCTATTAAAATCCAGGGAGTGAGGGCTGGGATGTTTTTTCCAGTCACATCTGTTCATTCAAGTGACCTTCCAGCAGTGAGAGCTGTCACTGCAGATGTTTCTCTGCTTCTCCATTAATTTCTCCCAGTTAGTCAGAACCACATCTTAAATCCCTCCACCTCCTCTGATTTTTCTTCCACCTTCTCAAAACAAGATCTTGTCTCCAATATACCCTAAAAATATGAAGAAATGCTGGATCTTGAAGACTTTCACTTTTCAACAGTGAAATAAATCCCTTTCTTGGGTGTTTTTATAGCTACTGGATAAGTGACATTTAATTCGGTGTAGACTATATCTGGTTCATAATTCCTGTTGACCAGAGTATGGCCCAGATCCTGTCCCTCCGTGTGGTTAGAGGAGAGGGAACATCAGCACCAGGACCCAAACTGAGCACCTGAGCCAGGGAGGGCTCTCAACCCGCTCAGGCAGATGTTGGCACTGCTGGCTCCAAGGTGTGGGTGAGACCAGGGGTTTGGGATGGGTGATTCACCTGAACAGGCCGGGGGGTTGCTCTGGCTCCCTGGGAATTAATTCCCTTGTGTTCGAGGCTTGTGCAAGTACATCACACACCTGGCACTGGGATCCCACCCCCAGGATCCAGGCTCTTGGATGGGCTGGGAGCTGGAAGTAAATGAAGCTCAGACCTTTTCCCCTTATGCCTGACTCCTGCCTTGGCGTGTCCTGGTGTTTGGCTTCCAGGTATTTTCCCTGCATGGTGGGGAGGGAATGTCGAAATCAACACAAACCTCCCTCTGAGGCTCTGCTGGGCTGGGGTGTTCTGGCTGCTGACAGTGAAATTCAGTAAATCTGAGTGAGGAGCAAAAACCTGAGCCTTTAACTGGTCAGGGCCTGAGGAAAAGTTCTTGTTACCTGTGTTTGCACTTGCTCTTGCACCTCTTTAATTAAAAAGGACCACAAAATAGAATAAATTACATGTGCATTTTTATTAGACAAACCCCAGAAAGTGAAGAGAGACAAACAGTCATGGGACACATTTTATATACAAAATCCGGCCAAAAAACTGCTGAGCTGGAGCAAGCGAGCTGCAAATTTAACCCAGTGAGACTCAGGTTCCAGGGCTGAGCCCGACACGATGTGTGCGAGACAACACAGCTGAGAAAGAATTCCTAAAGTAGGGCTCCTGTGGGACAGGACTTGGGGTGCAGGTGGCCCTGGTTGTGCTGACCCTGCCACGCTCCAGTAAAGGACCAGTTACGGTGTTTTCTGGTGCATGGCAGTGACTGGGAGGAGAATTTTAGCTCCTGTAACTTCTTCTGGTGGAGGAGCTGGAGACAAACTTCATGCTGGAGCTGCTTCCAGCTCCGAGGGTGGTGCTGCCCACCCCGGGAACACTCCCACAGTTGAAGCTGTTCCCCAAATTGCAGATCCCCCCTCCCATGCTGAGGTTGCTCCCTCCGCCATATCCCGTTCCCACTGTTGTTCTGGTAACGGCTGCAAGAAGGAGAAGGAAATGTTTCAGTATCTCTGGGCATTGGCTTCTTGGTGCAGAGACACAGGAATGTTTAAATAAGGTGATTATTATATTTTAGAGACTTACAGATATTCACTGGGACCCCATCTCCAGCCAACCTGTTCAGGGATGGAACACAAGGAAGAGGGTTAGAAGTCTGTTGATATTGAGGGGGAACAATAAGATACATTTCCCAGAGGCCTTTGGGGAGAAAAATAAAATCACAGCATAATCCGCGGATTTTGTTATTTCCATTATCTGGGACAATCTCCCCCCTCTGTGCCCCCTCTTCAGCTTTCCAGAAATGCTGAGCTTCTCCAGTGCCATCCTCAGCCCAGGGCTGGATGTGTCCCACCCACCTGCACTCCTCGCCCTCCAGCAGCTTCCTGTAGGTTGCGATCTCGATGTCCAGGGCCAGCTTGACATTCATGAGCTCCTGGTATTCCCGGAGCTGCCGCGCCAGGTCAGCCTTGGCCTGTTGCAGAGCGTCCTCCAGCTCGGCCAGTTTGGCCCTGGCATCCTTGAGGGTCAGCTCCCCGCGCTCCTCGGCATCGGCGATGGCGGCTTTCAGGTTTGCACACTACGGAACAAAAAGCCCTGCTCAAAGTCCCCACCCCAGACCCAGGCTGTTCTTCACCTCCTCTGCAATCACAAGGTTTTATCCCAGCACCATCAGTTCCACCAGTTTTAGTGACAGTTTTCGTTTTGAGCGAAAAAGGGTCAAACTGAGCAGAACTGCCCAGGTTGCTCTGACCTTTTCCTTCCTCTCCCTTGCAAGTCTGGGGGCAAATTGGTTAAAAGTGGGGTTTGCTGCCCTTTACCTGTTTTTTCACGCTGTCAATCTCGGATCGGAGCCGCTGGACGTGGCGGTTGAGCTCCGAGATCTCCTGCTTGGTGTTCCGGAGGTTGTCCCCATGCCTGCCAGCTGTGGCCTGCAGCTCCTCGTACTGTCACAGAGAGGAAAAACCAGTCGGGAAAATCTACCATTTTTGGAATTACCAGGAACCTGAGAGTCCCTCCTCAAGCCCAGAGCAGCAGCTGGGAAGGTTTTCTTGGAAGAGTCGGTCTTTATCTGTTCCAGACAAGATATGAAGAGCGCAGAAACCCCAGGTCCTTCACCTTGGTCTGGTACCAGGACTCAGCCTCGGCGCGGCTCCGGTTGGCGATGTCCTCGTACTGCGCCTTGACCTCAGAGATGATGCTGTCCAGGTCCAGGTTGCGGTTGTTGTCCATGGTGAGAACCACAGAGGTGTCGGAGATCTGGGTCTGCATCTGGGACAGCTCCTGCCAAGAGCACAGGGAATGAGGTAATTCCCTTGGGAGATGCCTTTTCACCCTTCCAGGTGAGCTGCAGACCTGGGAGAGGCTGTTACAGATCGTTATCTGAACAGCTCAGGTGTTGGTGCAACTCTACAGAGGGGAAGGATTTAGCGTCTCCCGGGGGAAGGAATTAGAGGCTTTCAGAAGAACAGAGGGAGAGAAGCTCTTCACTGAGGGCCAGGATGTTTTGGAGCTGGTGGTACTCACTGCTTCGTAAAGCGCTCTCAGGAAATTTATTTCTTCGCTCAGCGCATCTGCCCTGGCTTGGAGTTCCACCTTGTTCATGTAGGAAGCATCTACATCCTGGGGGATGAGAGATTTTTGGGTGGTTTACACCCCTATCAGTAAATCAGGAACATGCATTGTGATAACAGTCCAGGGAAGAAACCATAAAAAAACTAAAGGGGTTGGAATTGTAATGGACGGATTTATTAGTGAGTAGGTGATCAGAGCTCTACAATGAGCCATCCCACAGTGTCCTGGAATTTGCTCTCACCTTCTTGAGCGTCACAAATTCGTTCTCTGCAATGGTCCTTCTGTTGATCTCATCTTCGTACCTAAAGGAGGACGGCACAGGGAGCTTTTGTTTGGGCAGGTAACAGAGGGAGGTGATTTCAGATTGCTGGAATGAATTTCCTTCGGAGCATTTTGCATACAATGCTCTTTTCCCTCAATGAGAGATCAGGAGCCGAACCAGTTAAAACAAGTACATCAAAACAATTTGAACGAATCCATTATTTTTTACTTATTTCTGGCCATTAGTCATCCTCCTTCTGCTGTTTTAAGCAAATGAAATGTGCTGCCTTGAAACTTTCAGACCTGCTGTGTAATTTTTCCCTCTCAGTAGGTAATTTAGTTAATAAGCCTTTGATCATGCTCCAAATTATTCCCTAAATGTTGGTGTACTTGGATCTGTTAATCCGTTAGTGAGAAAATTTCTCCTTGAGAAAATATCATTGCCGAGAATTCCAGGATCCTGGACCCTCCTGGATTCCCCAGTTGGTTTAAGGATGTTGAGAGGAGAAAGGCTGCACCTGCCCAGGTGAGTAGAGCATTAGCTCAAGACTTACTTCTTCTTGAAGTCCTCGACCAGGTACTGGGTGTTGACAAGTTCTCCCTCCAGTCTCCCCTTGTCACTCAGCAGTGAGTTCAGCTGCACCCGCAGATTGTTGATGTAGGTCTCGAAAAGCGGCTCCAGGTTGTTCCTCACTGTTTTCATTCCCTGCTCCTGCAGCAAACTCCACTTGGTTTCCAGCACTTTGTTTTGTTGCTCAAGGAATCGGACCTGGAAGGAGAAATATCCTGAAGGGGCTTTGAAAGAACAGAGACTGGGGAGAATTTCCCTGCAAATGGGAGGGTCTTAGAGCTGGCTGAGAAGGTGAAATGCTCCTTCCTGCTGGTTTTCAGAGCCAAATTCTCATCTGTTGGGAGATTTGACTGCAGGGACCCTGTTCAGTGTTACAAACTCTGCAACAACCCTTGATTTTTCTGGCTTCCCATTCGTTGGTACAGGGATTTTGTGTGAAAAGTGTGAGCAAAATTAGATAAGGAGCAAGGCAGAGCTTGCTCTTTAATTAAAATAACGTTGTTAAGGTGCTGTTTCTCCTTCCCTTCAGTAGAGCTCCCTTACCCCACTAAATGTCCAAAATATTGCAGCGTTTTCCTTGAAACCAAGGAGGAGCTGCTTGACCAGAGCAGTAACTGAGCAGATGTTCTTGTGCATCAGTGAAATGTGGTGGACAGACAGAGCTGGATCAGATTTTGATATTTTGAACTAAAAATCCAAACATTCTGGTGACAGATTTAGATGCCTTTGAGGGAATTCAAGCAGTGAGAAGCTGCTTCTCCCTTGTGCCAATTTCTTGGTCATTTTAGGTGAGTTTCTGGGATTCATTTAATAATCTACAAAGCTGTTTCCAAGGCTCCTGAAATGCTCCTGAAAGTCTCCAGAAGGGTGGTATTGTCCTCTGGAGCTTTCTTTCCCCCCTGCTTGTGAGATGTGGAGCAGCAAATGAGGAGGAACTCAAACACTGGGTGATTAATTCATGGCAACCGCTACGGAACAGGTGCCATTCCCTGGAGCTTTCAGGGCATCTTCCAGTCTCATTCCTCACTTCTATTCCTCCTTGATCAGCTTTTGTCCTCATCAAGCAGCAAAGAAAACTGTCCCTGTCAAAAAAATCAGGTATTTAGGAAAGCTCAGATCTCACCTTGTCAATGAAGGAGGCAAATTTGTTGTTGAGGGTTTTGATTTGTTCCTTCTCCTCTTTTCGGATCCTTTGGATGTTGGGATCAATCTCCAAGTTGAGTGGTTTCAGAAGGCTCTGATTGATGGAGACTTCGTGGATGCCCCCAGCTGGGAATCCAGGGCCACCCCCAAAGGCCCCGTATCCATAGCCAAGGTTGGCTGGAACACCAAAGCCAGCCCCGTACACGCTCCCGGCGCCACCACCAAACCCTGCAGAGCCATAGAAGCTGCCACCCCTTCCAGCCACGGAGATCTTCTTGCAGCCACCAACGTTGTAGAGACTTTTGCTTCCAAAGCCCCCCCCGACCCTGGCAAAGCCACTGCCCGCATTGCAGCTGCCCAGGCGGGTGACGGAGCAGGAGCTGAAGCTGGTCCGGCAGGTGTTGGGGACCACAGCCGAAGCAGCGCTGAAGCCACTTCTCCCCCTCTGAATCCTCACGGTGGACTGGCGAGACATTGCTGGGGCTTTTTGGATTGGGATGGATGCTACAGCTAGAATAAAGGAGCAAAGGTGCTGGCCTGGAGCAAGGAGTAGGAGGGAAGGGAATGAGGTGAACCTGTGCTCTGCAAGGGCTGGGGAGAGCCCTTTTATGCATGTATGAGCCTGGGATGGGTTGGATGAGGTGGATCATCTTTCTGATGAATTAGGCTTGGCATGTCCAACAGCATTCTGGAGAGTGAACTCACTCCGCACACACGCCCAGCTGAAATAATACAGCCCAGGTTCTCAGCAACAGGGAATTGTTTGGGAATAACTGTCGCCGGCCTTTGTAGACAGCCAGACTCGTCCCCATTTCAAAGCTGGAAAGTGCCAATGAGTCACGTTGGGCACCGGCAGCAAAACACCGCTCAAGTGCCTGTCACTCAACACCTCTGTCATTGGAAAACTTCATCCCTGGGGATTGCTTTTGCCCCTTCTTTTGTTCACAAGCAGGGCTTGGGAAAGTTTAAATCCTTGTGCTTTAGGAGTGGGATGGGTGCTGGTTCCACAGCCAGACCTGCAGTCAATTGTTTTAGCCTGGGGTTTTGGGGTATCTTTGTGATAAGGTTCTTGTGAAATTTGCCCAGAGAGCTTGTGGACTCCCCATCCCTGGAAGTCCAAGGCCAGGTTGGATGGGACTTGGAGCAACCTGGTCTGTGGAAGGTGTCCCTGCCCACGGGACAAGATGATCTTTAAGGTCCCTTCCCACCGAAACCATCCTGTGATTCCATGGGCCCCATGGTCCCCTCTGAGCCACCACAGGAACTGGCAGATACAGTTTTGCTCCCATATGTAAAAACCTCAGCTCCCTCTGGAAATCCCGCTTCTCCAGGCTTATTCCACTGTTTTTAGAAATATAATTACACAAATAAAAATGGAATATTTTGACAAGATCCTTTTGTTCCCGTGTGGATTTTGACAGCTGCCACTGAGCTCTGTCACAAACATGTACTGCTACCTCGGGTTTGAGGGTTTGGACTTTATTTAGCAGGATGAAAACAAACAAACAAACAACTCAGAAATAAATACATAGGAGGAAAGATTGTGGGAATGGGAACTTTGACTCCACCGGCTCTGTGGAAATGGAGCGCTCCGGGGCTGTTCCCAATGCACACTTAATAAACACAATGTCATTTCCCAAGGATTTAATCAGCTCTTTCAGCACATCTGGAAGTGTGATCCCGCCTCCATGAATCCACTGGAAAGTGCTCTACAGGGCCCCTCTGCCCAGATCCACTGCAGGACATCCTTGACCTTTCCTTTCCCACCACAGGTACCAGCACAGCCTTTTGTATTTAACAGGTTGTTTGAGTAAAAATCAAAGATGAAAATGTAAAAAATATTTCATTTTGAGGGACAGAAAGTGCTTGTGGTGTTTTGTGTTGCTCAGGAAAAGAGGATTTGTATTTAATTTATTTATAGAAGAGGTTGAAATTGAACAGCTTCCCCTCATGCTGGCTGTGGGCCAGAGCGGCTGCTGCTGCGGCACAGGAAGAATGGAATAATGAGGAATCAATGGAATAATGAGGAATCACCATGGTGGGGGCAGTTGTGCTTCCATCTGCCCCTGCCTGGCGACATATCCAGGTGCAGGAAACCGCCAGAAATTCTTTGTGTCCCTGTTGTTTCCCAGCTGTCCGAGGGACGATGTTTGCAATGGAGGTTTTAAATGAAATGTTATTCTTAGACGGGGATTGTCAGGTTGTTTTTGTGTCTATTGCCAGACTGAGCTTTTATTGCAAGGAAGGGCTGAATCCTGCAGGTTTTGCCCAGTGGGGCTGTGTCGCTGGGTGTGACTCTGCACCGCTGGGAGCTGGAAGCAAACAGATCGTGAGCAAAGCCTGTGTCCAAAGGGCATTTTTGAAAGGATTATTGATCAGTCTGGGGGCTTTGCCCACCAACAGACAGATGTCAGGACTTGAAGTCATGAGATTCATTCCCACGTGCAAAACGTATGCTGGATTCCAGTCCCAGGCAGAAAGACTTCCAACTGAAAGAGGGGAAAATTAGGTTGGATATTGGGAAGAAATTCCTCCCTGTGAGCGTGGCGAGGCCCTGGCACAGGCTGTCCAGAGAAGCTGGGGCTGCCCCATTCCTGGAAGTGTCCAAGGCCAGGTTGGAGCAACCTGGGATAGTGGAAGGTGTCCCTGCCCATGGCAGGGGTGGGATGGGATGGGATATGGGATGGGATGGATTGGCTTTGAGGTCCCTTCCCACCTAAACCACTCCCTGACTGCAAGATGCTCAAAAGCAGCTGGAAGTTGCCAGCCCATGGTTCCTTTGGGAATTGCTTTCTCAGTTCTCTCCATCTCCCCTAACTCTGAGTACCTGAAAGGAGTTTTATTCCAATTTTTCCAGTGGAGATCAGCACCAAAGGGCAGATCCTCCCTCCCGAGGGAGATGCACAACGTGGGGAGTCCGGGTGTGCAGGGCAGGGCCTCCCCAGTTCTCTCAGTGGGATGTGTCAGTGCTTTCCTTTTCCCCCTCAGGCTCCCTTTACATCTGAAACTTGTCTTTTTTTGGCTAAGGAATCCACCGAGTGCGTTGGAGCCCACATTTAATAACAGTAATAATAATGCAGCTCCTCCAAGCAACTGAGAAGGAATTAATTTCTTTCCATTCCACGTTCTGCCAGGGTGGAGGTGATGTGGTTGTCACTCATCCGGAAGGAATTTCAGACGTAATTACTAAAGGCAGAACTGGGAGCACAAGGAGCTGTAGCTACAGGTTTGGGGTATGGGCTGATGGAAAGGGGGTCCCCACCCTGCTCTGTTGATGAAACACGGAGTTTCCAGGTAGCTCCCGGGGGAGTGTCTCCCATGCTCCTGCAGCTCCTGGCACGGAACGGGTTTGCTGCTCTGGTGCAGGGACCTCCTGATGCAGAGGTTCCAGAGGATGGTGCTGGAGCTCACCCACTGCTCGGGAGCTTTTCCTCCTGATCCCACCTCAGGAGCTGTGTCTGGGCAGGTGCCTCTGGGCCAGAGCCACCCTGGTGTGAGAGAGGCTGGGCAGGCTCTGGAGCCTTTCCCTTCCCTCCCCCTCCTCGTTTCTTCCTACAGGATGAGCAGTCGCTGCAAACCCAGAGCAAGAGGCAGGAGAATATTTTACAAACGCTGTAAACCTGGGAGTAAAGTCTTGGCTGAATTTGCATCTGGCACCACGCTGCTGTCAAGGTAAAAGCTCTCCTTTGAGATTAGGAAGGGAGTTCTGCCTCTGTCAGGGCAATAAATGCAACTCCAGTCCCTTTAGTGAGAAATCTGAGCCATTTTCCTGTGGTTGAGTGAACAGGGATGTCTCCAACAGCTTTTCATCACCTCCTCTCCATCCCTCTGCTCCACTGCTCCTGTCAAGAATCCACCTCGGAATCCTTCACCTGATGCAGCTTCTCAGGCTGAAATGCTTGGATGTTCCTCTGCATGTTTTGCTTGCAAAAATAACCATATTTGTAAAACAAGAGTGTGTCAAAGTACCTTGCGCTGGTTCACCTGTGCTACCTAATCTCAGTTTAATTATCAGTAAAGTCAAGGCTGTAATTTAGGTTAATTGCTTAAATTAAAGCCTTTGGGTTAAACTTGAGCTTCCAAGCTAAATTCAAACCCGACTCATTTCGGCTGTAATTTACTATTTCATCCCACGTTAATGAAGACCAGCAGGACTGAGGTTTTTCCACGGGAGACCACTGAACTCACAGCATCCCTGTGCTGTGGGGCTGGGCCCTTCTGAGACCTCCTGGGTGGGAGGCGAGTGGCCATGAATCCCATTTCCCGAAGGGATGAATTAAGATGAGCTCCTCAGAAGTTTTCCCATAGGTGTTGCCCTGTGCTGGGTCCTTTGAGCCTGTTCCCAGCAGTATCTGGAGGCCAATGAGCTCCAGCTCCTGGGTGACTTTGAAGTGTAGGTGTGACCTGCTTTCCCCAGATAATTGTTTTCTGTGCCAGCACAGAGACTCCGGTGCAGTCCAGGCTTTGGGAAGTTCACCTCCATCATTGCTGCCTGGCACACACCTGGGAGGGCTCATTCTCCCTGGGGTCTGTTGCATCTTGAAGGACCCTCAGACTTTTGAAGGGGTCTGGTACCTCCTTTATCCTGTTCTGGTGCCTGGCTGGTGGCACCTGAAGGAACCTGGATCCTCCACATCTCCTTGTAATGCCTTTGGAGAATCCCCTGCCCCAGGCTGGGCTGCTGGGGCTGTGACCCCACGTGCAAAACATGAACTTCAAAGGCTGAAGGCGGTCGCAGGGTATTTGTCCCATCCCGTCCTTTCTCCTGGCCCTGGGGCGTGTCTTTTCTCCCAGTAAAGAACACAGAGCCCTGGAAATTGTGTTGCTAGGGAGTCCCACGATTTTGGTGAGCTCTGTGCACATTCCACATCCATCAGCTCCATCCTGCTCCTGGCTTGACTTTCCTTCTGAAGATCCGCAGTGCTGGCATGGAGTTTAATTTCTCCCTGTTAAAACGAACCTGGGTTGGCACAAGGAGCTGAGAAGATAAACAAGGATTATCTGTTTATTTCCTGTGTCTTGGAAAGTGGATCCAATCACAGGGCAGCAATTCCAGGGGGCCTCGTGTTTATTTACCACTCTGCTGATCCATGAGATTGGTTCCATTTCTGACCTCTAACTGCTTTGGGCAGCGGGATATTGCTCCAGCTGAGCAGATGGCAGCTGGGAATATTGTTCCATTCTGGATTTGCTGCATCCTGTGTTGCCTTCCCTGCAGCCATTTCGCGTCTTATTTCATTCGCAGCCTGTGCAAATAAACAATTTGCAAATTAAAATAATTTTCCTTGATGGAAATTCTGCTTTTGAGTCAAAAAAGCTGCAAAGTTTCGTTTTGGAATTGTTAAGGGGAGTTGGTTCAGTGTTTCAGGACAGGATTATTCCCATAGGAAACACTGAAATTAAATGTTTGGTTTCAGAAAATGTTTCACCCAGTGTTTCAGTGCCAGCTAAAATCACGTGTCGTGTTTGACTTGAGTGTGTCAAGTTTTCCAGGTCTCTGCAAATCAGGAGGAGGGAATTTGAATAGAGCTTTTTGCATCTGCTCTGCAAATTCCCAAAGAAGATGAGCCAGGATGGGCTCTTAGAACACTTCACTGGAAACAGAAGACACAGAGAGCGGCTCAGGGCTTTTTTGGCTGTGTCCTCACCCTCAGAGTGCAGGAGACGGACCCAGCACTGGCTCACGGAGGCTCAGGAGCTGTCCTGGTGCCACGTGGATGGGTAAGGATTTGGTGAAGATGTTTCGTGGAGGGTTCATTGGTGATGGACCCATGTGTTGATGTGGCCCACGGTCCATCATGTTGTGCACACTTGGGTTAAAAACCAAAAACCATCAGATTTGACATTTTCAATAATAAAACCCAACAAATTGGGCTGCTCTGCCTCCAGCCACCACCTCAGCTCTGGGAGCTTGTCCCCATTCCCTCAAATCAGCCCAAGAAACAAGGCCAGATGCTTGAAAAGTGGGGAAAACTCTTCAATTAATGGAGCCCAACCATTTACCCTCCATAAAACCTCCTCTGGTGCAAATGGGCTGCCCCGACTTCCCCAAGACATCATTCCATGGTGCTTCCCAGGTGCCGGAGTGGAGCCTCGGGATGTTCATCCCACCATAGGACCATTGGGCTGGACCATCCCTTTCCCTGCTCTGGGTCCCCACCTGCTGGAGATGCTGGGCTGGCTTGGCCAGGACTCTCACAGCTGCACCGGGTGATGGACGAGGGGGTCCTGTTGGTGTGGGAGCTCGGAGGCGTTTCCCTGGAAAGCTGCTCTGGAATGCGGCCTGAGGGGCTTTTTCTGGCAGACCCGGCTGACACCCCCTCTCCTCTCCACCCCCAGCTGGAGTTTGCAGGGATTGAAGGATAGGTTGGTGGGCACCAACGATCTCCTTTTGGGACCAGCATTCCCAAAGGGCTGCGGGTCCTTCCTCATCTGCCCCCCTCCTGCCCTGGCTCTTTCTTTGCCCATGGTTCTTGTCCTGCCGTTGGGGCTGGATTCCCACCCTGCCTGGTGCTGCCCCATTCCTGCCGGGATCCACACCTGGCCCTGCCAGGGAGTGGGATCGGGAGATGCCTGTGGAGCCACAGGAGGGAGCCTGGGATTGGTGTGGGATCTCGGCTGAAACCCCCCCAACCAGGCAGGTCATGGAAACCTCCCGGGGAGCTGGGTGGCAATTGGAGACTGAGTGCTGTGGGCACCTTGGAAGACCTCGGGTTCCCTCCAAATGAACCTGAGGCCCTGAAACTGCCCTTGCAGAGGAGCAGCCAGGATGTTTCATGGCATATTTGCACGTCCCAGGGAAACCTCGGTGTGCAAACACTCTGTGTGCAGATTTTGGGTGCCTTGCCCTGTGCCTGCCCCTCCAGCTGCTCTTCCCAATCAGGGCAATGTCCACCTGCTCCATCCCCTTCCTGCTGTGATGCCAATCTCGCTGTGTCCTCGCTGTGGTGCTGATGCCAGAGGTGGGCTCCTCTGATGTGCAAGTTACTCCTGCTTGTAGAAAGTAATGGCTGAGCCATGCCCTGCATGAGCCAGCTCATGAATCCCAAACAAACCTTTGGGAATTATCTTCCTTTTTCCCACTTCCCTGCACTTCCTTCCTCCTGCAGTGATGGGCAGAAAGGGCAACTTTGGAGGTAACCATCACAGTGGGATTCATCCAGCTTTTGGCTCAGTTCTGAGGCAGTTTTTCCTTCCTGTGCCTCAGTTTTACATCCATAGAATCATAGAATGGTTTGGGTTGGAAGGGACCTTATAGCCCATCCAGTTCCACCCACGTGCCATGGGCAGGGCCACCTTCCATAGACCAGGCTGCTCATCCCACCCTCCTTTCCACTTGCCCCAGCTTGTCCTAGAGCCCAAGTCCTAAAACTGAGTTTTGTTTCCTCAAGGAGCCAATCCTGTCTCAGGAACTGCCCTCAGGGCGTCCCCAGTGCAGCAGGGACACAGCACAGACCAACACCTGCAGCAGGAGGGAAGAAAAGCCGAAACCCAGCAGAGTTTAAAAATGACAAATGCTCTTTTATTGGACCTTACAGTAGGTTAGGCCTGGAAGTGAGGAGGCTGCAGCCATGAGGACGAGGGGTTAGAAATCTTATACACACAAAGCAAAAACCTTTCCCACAAGTGCCGGAGAAAACAGAAGGGCTGGAAGAAATCTTGAATTGCAGACAAAACCTTTGGAGGCTGTAACACATGCTGGGGGACAGAGGCTTTTAGAACCTCTTGGAGGTGTTTTCACTGCTGAGGACCTGGGACTGTGGTTCCACAGGGCTGTGATTCACCCTTGGAATGGGATGAACGAAATGGTTGTCTCGGTTCCACACAGTGCTTCCATTTCCCTTTAAACACTGACTTTGACGAGAGACCGAGGGCTTGCTGACAGAGGGGCACCACGGGGTCCATGCCCAGCCAGTGACCTGTTACAACCTGTGCTTCAGCCAAAGGTGCTCCGGATTCTCACGGAGGGGTCCTGGTCCCCCCCGCTGCCCCAGAGGTGAAGGACGGAGGAAGGAGAGGCTCTAGCGCAGCTATTTACACCATGATCTGCAGGGCAGGAGGCCGGAATTGCCGATGGTCATGCGCTTGCCAGCCTTATCTGATGGTCTTTTTGCTGGTGGTGGTCTTGGAAACGATCCTGACACTGCCTCCTGTGCTGGAGCTGATGCCCCGGCTGCTCCCAGAGCTGAAGGAGCTGCCTCCGCCATAGCTGAGCCCCCCGGAGAAGCCTCCGCTGCCGCCTCCGAAGCCTCCGCTGCCGCCTCCGAAGCCGCCGCTGCTTATGGTGTAGCCGCCGCTGCCACTGCCACCGACGCCAAGCCCCCCGCCCAAGCCCAGGCAGCTCCCGCCGCCGTAGCCCATCCCGCTGGAGCTGCTGACCACGGCTGGGAACGAACCAGAAACACCCATGTGAGGGGACAGCTGGACCCCTGAGGTGGGGAGACCTGCAGTGTCACCCCCTTGGTGAGGGGTGGGTGGGAAGAGGTGGAACAAGGGGATACGAAGAGGTGGAAGTGGGGGATATGAAGAGGTGGAATGGGGGAATACTCACAGACACTGACAGCTCCGACTCCTTCTCCAGCAAGCCTGTTGGGAAAGGGGAAAGTGAGCATTAATGCCAAAACCTTGTCCATGGGACCATCTAATTAGGCTTGCATGGCCTTCAGTAGGGACTCTGCTCTGGTGGGGTGTGTTGGTGTTACAGGTGAGAGGTGACAACGCTCATTTTTTGTCAGTATCAGCTGCCAAGAGCTGGAGAAACAAAACTTTGCCTACAAAGTTCACCATTTCAACCATCCCTCTGTCTGCCCTGGTACTCCAGCCTTGTGAGAAGAGCTCTTTGGCCCCAAGGAGATGGTCAGCACACAGCAGGTCCACATGTCCTCACCTGCTCTCCTCGCCCTCCAGCAGCTTCCTGTAGGTCGCGATCTCGATGTCGAGGGCCAGCTTGACGTTCATGAGCTCCTGGTATTCCCGGAGCTGCCGTGCCAGGTCAGCCTTGGCTTTCTGCAGGGCATCCTCCAGCTCGGTCAGCTTGGCCTTGGCATCCTTGAGGGCCATCTCCCCACGCTCCTCGGCCTCGGCAATGGCTGCTTGGAGGTTGGCACACTGGGAGTGGGGAGAACAGGCAGTTGTTTCATTTGGGCCTCACAAACCACTCTCCCGAGCGTTGCTGGGGGGTTGTGGACACTGGCTGGTGGCTCCCAGGATGGCACTGAGGGCTCCTGATGGGACCTGGCTCTTCCTGCTGTGCCTGACCACCATCGCCTCCCACCCACTTCCTCCTGCTCCTCAGGACCATCCCCCTCCTACCTGTTTCTTCACGCTGTCGATCTCATTCCGCAGCCTCTGGACCATCCGGTTGATCTCTGAAATCTCAATCTTGGTGTTCCTCAGGTCATCCCCGTGTCTCCCGGCGGAGACCTGGAGCTCCTCATACTGGTACACAGAAAAGAGGAGAGCACTGGTGAGCACCGGGAGCTCAGGGAAGGGTGAGGGGACTTCAGGGAACAAAGTGCATGTTAAGGGACGGGGACAAGATTCCTCTGAAATCTGCCCATGGAATAACAGCACTTGCCCTTAGCTCTCAGTATGTGCCAGGAAGGCAGTGCCTGATGGCACAGGGGACCTGGGCATTTTCACCTACAAGAACCTGGAAGGGCAAGTGTTTGAGGCCAGTTCTACCAGTGACTCTGCGAGCCCAAGGTCAAAACTTCTGAACATCTCGTCCCTGTCTCTCCTCAGCTGATGGGAAATAATTTCTGATCATTTCCGACCGCAGAAATCAGTCTATCACCCTGGTTACCCACCTTGTTCTGGTACCAAGCCTCAGCCTCAGCGCGGCTCCGGTTGGCGATGTCCTCGTACTGCGCCTTGACCTCGGCGATGATGCTGTTGAGGTCCAGGTTCCGGTTGTTGTCCATGGACAGGACCACGGAGGTGTCGGACACTTGCTGCTGCATCTGGGACAACTCCTGCAAAAGATGCAAAAAATGAAGTTAATGGTCTGGTGTCCATGGTGAAAAACACGGGGATGAGGTGGTTTGGGAGTGCTCCCTGCCAAACTGTTTTCTTGCATTCCCCCTGCTCCATCTCCATTTGCCTTTTTCTAACCAATTTCTGCATTACCATTTCCGGAAGGCTGGGACCACCTTCTCCTCTGCTCCCGTAGAGCCCCGGGTGAGGGATCCACGGGGCAGGAGCAGGGGAATGCTCTCCAGGAACCACTCACCGCCTCGTACAGAGCTCTCAGGAAGTTGATTTCCTCTGCCAGTGCATCGGCCTTGCCCTGGAGTTCAACCTTGTTCATGTAAGCACCGTCCACGTCCTAGAGAGAAGATACCAATGGTTTCTGATGAAACCAGAACCCAAAGGGGCTTCAGGACACCGATGGGACCGTGTCTGCTTCCAGGTCTATTATTCATAGAATTGTGCAATCATGGAATGATTTGGGTTGGGAAGGACCTGAAAGCTCATCCAATTCCCACCCCTGCCATGGGCAGAGACACCTTCCATAGACCAGACTGCCTTGGACTCTTCCAAGGACGGGGCAGCCGCAGCTTCCCTGGGCAGCCTGTGCCAGTGCCAGGAGTTCCTTACGCTCATTTTTATGTCCGTGTGATCAAGGTATTTTTTTAACGTAATGTTGGACACTGGCTGTGAGCCAGAACCCGGTTCTCGGGCAGAAGGCAAAGCTCTGACTCACAAGGATGTGACCAGAGACTGAATTGAGCTGAGCTACAAGAGACCAGAAAACAGGGCAGCTCTATCAGCACAGAGAAGGTTGTGCCCATTCCTGGCCTCAGGGAGACCCAGCCCAGGATGTGCTGATCTCACAGCTTGACCCAGCCATGAGGGCGCAGGACCCAACTCCCACCAGCTTTGCTTGAACTCTGCAAGGTGAGTTAATTGCAGTTCCTGGCCCATAATTCCCAACCCACTCACCTTCTTGAGAACCACGAACTCGTTCTCGGCACCTGTGCGCCGGTTGATCTCATCTTCATATCTGCCAAGATAAAAGAGGGAGGGGGTTTGGATGGAATGAAGAGGTGGGAGCACCCCATTCCCAAATCATCAGTTGTGGCTCATGGATATATTCCCTACTCCCACATGTTTATCCAGAGCAGACACAGAGCAAATATTACTGTCTTTGAACTGTGGGACTCCACGGTGTGAGTAGTCCCAGTTAAATTAATATATTTTAATCACTGCCCATAAAGTCAAGCTCATACACAAATGTGCAGATTCAGAGCCCATTTTGGCAGGAAGCAGGAGCAGCCATTCCCGGTGACCTTCGCTCCAAGCAAAGTTATGCAAAAGGCTTTCAACAAAGCTGCACTGCAGTGCCTACAAATGTATAATAAAGCAATCATTTGATATTTGATATTATAATAATGCTAATAGCTCTGAAGAACCCACTGCAGCATTTAATTAAAACAAAAACTCCATGGTTGTGCAAGAGAGGATCATTACAGCTCTGACAGCGTTTCTGTGGAACTTTTTATGGCTCTGAGCAACATCCTCTCATCAGATAATCAGGGCAGGGCTTAGCTAGAAAGTAGACAAAACATGCAGGCTCTTGAGACAAAGACTCGGCTTTCAAAGGCAGGTTTGTGCCAGTCCTCTCACCAATACTGGCAGAGTTTTCCCTGCAGACAGATCTCTGAGTGGACAAGGGAAGAGGTGGGAACGAGCCAGTGGACTGGGAACGAACTCTAGACTTGAAATAAAATGTGTTCTCTTTCCCAGGATGTAGCTCTGAAATCCAGACTGTAGAATTGATCATTTGGGGCCTGATCAGTACTTCTAAAAGCCTAGAACACATTTCAAGAACTTAAATGCACCCAAAACCACACCAGAAGCTCTGCCAGTCCCTCCTGTTGGATCTAAGTGTTGTCTTCCCAGCCCCTCTCCCAAAAATCTGTCTCTTCCCATTCTTAACTACCTAATGTTAACATATTCCAGCCCTGAAGGGTTATTCTCAAATTTGCAGTCGGCCAGGGCTGGTTGAAGAAGAGGCAGATTGTTCTCAGCCGAATAAAAGTCGATGGCCTCACCTAAAAATCCCCCGAAAAATCCCCTCCAGGCAGCAGGTGCTGACTGGTGTGTCCTGAGAATGATCCATCCTCCCTCCACCAGAACCCGTGTGTCAGCAGGGGATTAATTCCCTCCCCAGGGAAATTTTTGGCAAAGGGCTGATCATCTTCCAGGTGATGGGAGCTCAGTGAGGCCGAGCACTCCCAGGTCTCCTGGGCCTTCTAGAAAGGCTGGAATTTCCTTCACAAAATGGGAAATGGGGGATTTTTGAGCTGGAAGTTTATGGCTAAGTTTCATTCTGGTTTTGCCTATTATTCTCACGATTTACTAATTTTCTGTCTGCAGGCATATTATTCCAGGAGACTCCAGAGATCAGACTATGACCTCTGATATGCTGGAGCAGTTTCCCAGGAATTCTGTGCTAAGCACTGATCTTGATCGTGATAAATGTAAAATAACAAGGGGTAATTCTGGGAGCATGTTTTATGCTGGGAAGAGGAACCCGGATCAAACACCATGTGTGCACCAGCAGGAATGAGCCACCTGCCTGGGTATTCCTGGCTGGAGCGATTTACGCTGCAGAACGCGATTCCTTACTTGTTCTTGAAGTCTTCCACCATGTCCTGCATGTTCCGGAGCTCAGAGTCCAGCCGGCCCCTCTCTCCCACCAGGCTGTCGAGCTGCCGCCGGAGGTTGTTGATGTAGGCTTCGAAAATGGGGTCCAGGGACTTCCTGGTAACAGTGTGACCCTGCTCTTGGAGGAGGGTCCACTTGGTCTCCAGCACCTTGTTCTGCTGCTCCAAAAAGCGCACCTGGGGAGGAACAAAACCAGGGACGTGTGTGAACAACACGAAAAACCTCACAACTGCCAGGAAAAGGTGAGATCACCAACGAAAAGGTCAAAAGATGTTGGGACAATCACAGGGGAATTATTAGGAGTGTCTCAGTTTAGGGCATTGAATTCTCAAAAGTATTAGAAGCTTCTGGAGATGTTCAGCAAGATTTTTCAGGAGTTTTAATCAGGCCAAACACCTGTACTTGCAACTTTAATGTTGCAAGTACAGTAGATGCTCAGCCCACCTTACTGGTTTAAACTGGTTCTATCCCGTTGTAGAGGAGAAGATCCATCCACCCCAGGATGGTTTTTACAGAGAAGAGAGAGAATCACTTTGTCAATAAAATAAAAGTGCTGAAAAACTCATCCTTGCTAAGATGAAACATAAAACAGTCCTTAGTTTCCAGCCAAGCCCACATTGTTTGTTGGCTGGGATCAGTTCAGGCAAGTCCCTAAATCCAAAAGAAGTTTCTTCCCAAAGTTTTTTTCCCGAGGTAACTGATAACATGCCTGGCTTGATGGTTCAGACCAAACTCTCACCTTGTCAATGAAGGAGGCAAATTTGTTGTTGAGGGTCTTGATCTGCTCCCTCTCCTGCGTTCGCACCTTCTGGATTTCTGGATCGATATCCAGCTTGAGGGGTGCCAGGAGGCTCTGGTTGACAGTCACTTCGTGGATGCCACCGGGTGGGCAAACAGGGAACCCGGGGCCACCTCGGCCACCAAATCCGGGCACTCCCAGCCCAAATCCACTTCCCAGCCCGTAGCCACCACCACCACCAGCTCCTCCTAAGCCAAAGCCAGCGCCTGCTCCACCACCATAGCCAAGACCAAAGCCGTATCCACCCCCGGCTCCGCTCCGTAGACCTCCACTGACCGAGCTGTAGGAAATTCTTTTGCTTCCACCTAAGTTATAGAGACTTCTGCTGCCAAAGCCACCGCCAGCTCCGAAGCCAGCTCCTCCACCTCCAGCTCTTCCTCCTCCAACTCTGGAGACAGAGACAGAGCTAAAACTGCTTCTGGTCCCACCACCACCACCTCCTACAATAGCAGAGCCTGAGCTAAAGCCCCTCATGCCCCCTCCAGTAGATGATCTGAAAGAGATCCGGCTCATGGCTGGTTCAGTTGGGAAGACAAAGAGTAGGAGACAGGAAAACAAAAAAAGGCTGCGCAGCAGGAAAAGAGCAGAGGGCAATGGAGACAGAAACCCCTGTAATGGGAGAGCTTGGGAGCCTCCTCTTTTATCTGCTTGGAAAACTTGGCACGAGAATTCAGAACTTGACGTGCCTTGCAGCAACTTGCCTTGTCAAACACACCTCGGCTACGGCGAGGCGCTGAAAAATGCATTGTTTGCAGGCAGGAAAGTAACGGCAAGAGAGAGCTCCCCCCTCCACCAAAGCCGCCGCTCTGAGTCATGGAATTAGAATTGAATGGGACGAGGTCTGCACTCAGGGGCAGGATGCAACATGATTCCCGAGACCCTGGGAGCCGCTTTCCCTCAGGCAAGCCAAGGACTCGCTCGCTTGAGCAAAGTGAAGATTTTGCAAGTTGAATTTTAAGGTTTAACACGTTGCATAGGCAAGAAAAAATGGGGCTTTTCAAAAGTTTCCAGCTCTGCGACTGGCCATGCATGTCCTGTTGTTGGCTCGGGAAAGTTGAGTCTGAAGGTGGTTTTAATGATCACTGCTGATGCTGTGATTTTTTTTTAATATTCAAGTTTGATTTTTTTTTTCTGGATCTAAATGATCATGGGCTTGAAGAGATGAGCTGAGTGGAAGTTGTGTCATGGCAGTGTTTTCTGAGATCTTACCAAAAATCATCTCCCCTCGTTCCAGGGGAAACTGAGGAATTAGTTAACATGATTTTGAAAGACAGCAAATAAATGCCTTTTCCAAAATCACATCAAAATAGATTAAATAGTACTTTCCTTAATAGAGACTTATAAAACACTATTAGAAAGCTGCTTGAAACGATTGTGGTTCTGTAGGACCTCCTTGTCAGGCTCAGGTTTCAAAAGCTCCCTGTGAAGTGGTATTTTTATCATTTTTTCTGCCCCCCACCTTATATTTATCCAACAGTTTCCACGTCATTGCTGGCTCTCCAAGATGTTCTGTGGAGGGGAATTCACCCACTTTCCTTCCCACCCCCTCCTTCACTCCACTGAGATCACACAGTTGAAAAAACTTTCTAAAATAGCTTTTGCCTCTTGATGTTGCTCCTGGGTGAACCCTTGTGCACGAGTTTCAACTCCCACAATGAGTCTAGGCTGTCTAAGGCTTGAGAGCTGGGGATCCTTCTCTTGTGTCCATGAAGAGCTGGACACGAGATACAGGAGAAGAAATCCCCTCATTCCCACTCAAAATACCTCCCCAAATACTTTTGTGAACTGTATTCTGCCCACTGGCCAGGGCTGCCCACCTTAACCAAGTGAAGGAATAGTGAAAGAGAGATGAGACCCTGAGCAGCTAAACCAAAGAAATTCCCCAATTCATCTACGTGAGCAAAAAGTGCAGGAGCTCAATCTAAAAGGAGGAGCTAAAGGGGATCGGCTGCGTCTCAGAGCTTGTTTGTGTTGATGTGTTTCCAACCGCTGCTTTTTTTCTGTCTGGGAACTTGAAAGAACCTGAGCAGGAGGGGTCTGGTTGGGTTTGGTTTGGTTGGGTTTTGTCTCTTGCAATCAGAAAACAGCAGCACTCCCAACTCCCATCTCCTTCGAGTGCTCCTGATTCCAGTAGTGAGTCACGGGCCCGCAGGCGCGATCAGAGCCGATCCCCGGATGGGCTGATCCAAGATCCCTCCCGCTGGCAGGGAGGTGGCTGGGCTGTAGCAAGGGGGTGCTCTCGCCCCGAGAGTGGAGGTGTGGGAATATCCTGCATGCTGGAAATGCAGCATTTTGCTGGGAAAACTTCACCCCACGCTCCATCCAAACCCAACGATCCCCGATCGTTGGAACCTCAGCCATGAGACCTCTGGGTGCTGAAAATTAACAGAGTGATACTGAAAATAAATAAACTCTGTTCCAAGCATGGCAGATCCATGGAGATTTGCTTTCCTACGCCTGCCCATGTGAACTGGCACAACTGTGCCAGGAGCCTGTGGACGGGGGCCAGGCAGGGAACCTGCCTTTGACTCCCAAATCGCTTATGCAAAGTCACACCTGGGAACAGGAGCACAGGTTTTAATTAAAGCAGAGGGAAAGGATTCATGTGGAAGGGAGTCATTACTTCCCCAGCTCTTCTAGGAAAGCCTGTTGCTGCAGACAATGGCAATTAAGTGGAATATTACAAAGGATTTGGAAGAGCAAAGCAAATGATGTTTTAGGCACCAAAAGAAGGAAAATTCTTGTGGAATCTCTCGGTCTCTCACACTTTCCTTTCTTGGTGTTGCTCACACGCAGTGTCCCACTGAAGGTGCTCAGGGCTGCAGGGGGGCTGTGCTGGCCCCTCAGGTGGAACAGTTCCCTGTGGAGAGGCAGGACATGTCATGGGGGGTTGCCTGGGGGATGAGGGCACTGCAGGGAAAGGGGAGGAGGAACAGGGCTCCTGTCTGCAGGAGCTCAGCTGCCTCTGAGCTCCAGTTTGCTCTTTTTTTCAGTAGGGACTGGAAAAAAGATGTTAAAAACTCTCCAGGTTGGTTGAGGTTGGGTTGTCATGAGCTGTGTTAAATCCTTGCACCCGACCTGTGCAATTTGGCGAGGTCAGAAATTGAGGTGACTCAGACTTTATTTTTAACTTTCACTGGTTTTTTGGCCTGCCTGCAACATCCTCTGGACAGCAGGGACTGAGGAGTCTTGGTGGATGACAGGTTGACCATGAGGCAGCAGTGCGTCCCTGCAGCCAGAAGGCCAGTGGAATCCTCCACGCCTCGGGAAGAGCGTGGCCAGCACGTCAGGGAGAGGATCCTGCCCCTCTACTTGGCCCTGGTGGGGCCATGCCTGGAGTATTGTGTTCTACTCTGGACTCCACTGTTCCAGAAGGACAAGGAGCTCCTGGAGAAGGTCCAGTGGAAGCCACAAAGGTGATGAGAGGTCTGGAGCATCTCTTTGATGAGGAGAAATGGCGGGAGCTGGGCGTGGTCAGTCTGGAGAAGAGGGGACTGAGAGGGGATCCCAACAATCATAGGAATATCCAAATATCCGTACAAAGATCTCATTTGAGAGATCTCATTTGAGATCTCATTTGAGAGGCTCTCTCATCAATCCATGTGAACATCTCCAAGGGGTGGCAAGAGGATGGTGCCAGACTGTTCAACAGGACAAGGATCCCAGAATCCCTGAGGTGGGAAAAGCCCTCCAGGATCATCGAGTCCAAGTTGTGCCCAATCCCTACCTCGCCACCAGCCCAGAGCACTGGGTGCCATGTCCAGTCATTCCCTGGGCACCTCTGGGGATGATGATTCCACCACCTCCCTGGGCAGGGAGAAGTCATGGCCACAAACTAGAACACAGGAAATTCCACCCCAACATGAGGAAGAACTTCTTTCCATGGAGGTGGCAGAGCCCTGGAAGAGCTGCCCAGGGAGGGCATGGATTGTCCCTCTCTGGAGACATTCCAAGCCCACATGGACGCCCTCCGGTGTCACCTGCTTCAGGTGTCCCTGCATTGGCAGGGCGTTGGACTGTATGAGCTCCAGAGGGCCCTTCCAACCCTTCCAACTATTCTGGGATTCTGAGTCAGGCTTTGTCCCTGGATTTGGTCTTTCACTGAGGCTCCTTTGATTTCCTGGGCAAAGGGGATGAGATGTTCCCATGTTTTGGTGCACCTGGGTTTGAGCAAGGTTTTGCTGAAGCGTCTCCTTTGAACTTGCTGGGACACGCCAGCATGTGTGTTCCTGCTCCTTCCCATGTTCCTGCTACTTCCCGTGTTCCTGCTCCTTCCCGAGTTCTGCCCGGAGTTATGCAGGGCCAGGATGTTGCAAGGTCAGGGCAAAGCAAAGCATCTGAGCCTTTGAAATTCAATAAGGGCTTTGCAATAACGTTTGGCTGAAGGTTTTTTTCTCCACTTTTTTCTTGGTTTTATTCTCCTGTTGCAGTCACTGACTGAAATACCTGCATCAGTGCTGTTGCTGTGCTCCAGCACCCATCCCCAACCCAGATCTTCCAGATAAAGCCTCGCCCAGAGCCCTGCAAACACTTGGGTTTGCTCTGGCTTTTTAAGAGAGCAAAAATTAAATCCTGAGGTTTTGTCTGGCTGCGCCAAACCCTCCCTTCCATGGAAGAAAAGCTTTTGGATTAACCCCAGTAAGTTAAGAAATGACTGGTGGTTAATTATCTTGTCACTTATGGATAAACCTCCACCCTCCTTCTCTTCCTTCTCTTCCTCCTCCAGTTTTCTCCAATTCTTCAATTTATTGTAGGACAACTGATTTCAAGATTTTCATTATAATTTAATCAGAATTTCAAAGCTTTTCCCTGGAAGTAAAGCAAATATGCCTCCAGCTCATTCTGATGAAGGTTGGGACTATTTTGTATTGCTGGTTCTGGTTTAGAATAAAAAGATAAATAAAAAGAACAAATAAATTACAATCCGGTTTTATTGGACACTTTCCAAAAAGAGAGGAAGGGAAACATGGAGCCGCATCACTATTATGGAAGTATAAAAAGCTGCAATTTTCTTTTTCAATGGTGCTTTCCAAAAATAAAAGACATAGTGGAAGGCTAGAGGGGTAAATTCCACCAGAAAAGGGGAAAATAGATTTGGGACACTGGAATTCCTTTGGGGTCCTGCTCTTGACTGCCTCGTTTCCCACGCACTGAGTTGGAACCTGCTGCACTTCCCAGTTTCCCAAAGGTCTTTCTTTTGGCAGAGGAACCCACACAGAGAGAAGATACTGGAATTCCCCCAGGAGCAGTGGACACGGCCCTTCAGGCAGCTTTCCAGTGCGATTTTCACAGTCTCAGATTTTCCCCACCTGCTGCAACCAAGGCCGTGGGGAAAGACAGCAAGACTGGGACTGCTGGAGGATTTGGGAATTTTTTAAGACATACCAGCAAAATCTTGCACGGGACAGGGCAGAAACCCCATTTAACTGCAAACACTGATCTTGCTTTTGAAGGACTCATTGTCTCAGACATTATTCAGAATTTAAAAATCCTTTAATTTAGAAAACAAGCCCTTTTCCATAGGTTTTGGATCAATCACTGGTGAACCCTCTGACAAAAACACCGCCGAGATTATGTGTAAGGTGCCACTGTGGGCAAACTCATTTAAGAAGAGAAAGGACAGGAATGGGAGAGTGATTTGGGAAAAGCTTTTTGATAAGCTTGTGGCACTCTGAATTCTCATGTGTGGGTGGAGGGATCTCAGGTTGCTGCTCGAACTTGAGCGCTCTGAATCCCTACTCAGGCTCAGGTGCCTGAGCTGACTCAGCAGCAAAACTTGGCAATATCTGGAAGAATCATATCTTTCAAAAGTTGGCTGTGAATAGAGGAAAGAGGGATTTTCCATCTCACAAGAGTGACTCAGAATGAAGGGTATTTTAACAGGGACATTACAAGCCACTGCCTGGGATCTTTGAGTAGCCTCCAGGGGTGTTTCTACACAGCAGAAAAATAACCCAGATCTCTGATGAAGATGAGCTTCTCCTGTGAAGGAGTGAGTTGGGCTCATCCCAGCAGTGAAGGCAAGACAGGGTGAGCTAAACACACATTCCCAGCCCATCCCTGGGCTTCTGGGGGCCAGAACTGAGCTAAAACCTTCCCTGCTATTTGCTCTATTTTAGCTGATGGCTGTGGGTGGCCACAATCACAAACTGCTCGGCCTTATTAAAAACAAACAAATGGAAAACCAAACTAATTCTCCATTCAGAACAATCACTTAAGCCCGTGTTTTCCTTTTAGTCGTGTTTCAGGGACTTGGAGAGCTCTGGTTTCCATATGTTCCACTGCTTTTCTTGACCTGAGATCCAAGTGCGTGAGAGCTACAGAGCAGGAGCGGGGCAGAGGCAGCTGGAGGGGTGGAGGTGGGTGAGAATGGGGCAGGAGGAACAGAGGAACCACGGGAGCATCTGGGCTTGGCTTTACTCGGGCTCTGTGACGTTCTTCAGGCTTTGGCTTTTTATGCTCTTCTTGCTGGAGGAGGTTTTGGAGACAATTTTCACACCTGGGTTGGTGCCTTTCGCACTTCCAGAGCTGAAATTCCCTCCGCTGGTGCTCAGGGCGTTGCTGCCGCCTCCAGTGTGGCTGTGGCTGCCAGCAGTGCCCAGACCACTCCCTCCTCCAAATCCACCTCCAAGACCACCTCCAGCCCCGAGTCCAAGTCCTCCTCCGCTTCCAAAGCTGTAGCCTCCTCCTCCTCCTCCTCCACTGCCAGCTCCGAGACCGAAACCACTCCCGCCTCCTCCTCCAAGGCCAAAACTGCTCCCGCCGCCTCCTCCAAGGCCAAAACCGCTTCCAACACCTCCTCCAAGGCCAAAACCACTTCCGCCACCTCCTCCACTAAGGGTCAGTCCACCAAATCCTCCTCCTAAGCCAGCTCCACCAGCCATGCCGGAGCTGGAGCTGATGACTGCTGCAAGGAAAAGCAACCAGAGGGTTGATCATCTGCTTGGCAGTCATGGAATCATGGGATGGGCTGGGCTGGGCTGGAAGGGGCCATAAAAGTCATCCCATCCCACCCCCTGTCATGGGCAGGGACACCTTTCACGATCGCAGGTTGCTCCAGGCCCTGTCCAGCCTGGCCTTGGACACCGCCAAGGATGGGGCAGCCACAGCTTCTCTGGGGAGTCACCCAGTTCAAGGAAGCATCATCATTAGGACCTTGACCCACAGGACTTGAGCCTAACTCCCATTCCCTGCGCAAGCCCCTAATGACAGTGGAAGGCTCTGGAAGTCCTATGTGGGGCAAAACTTCTCTTTTCCCAAGGTTGCTCCCAGGCCTTCTTCCCAAAGCCAGACTTTGGGATCCAGAACTGTGATACTTACAGTAGCTGATGGGGTTCAGTCCCTCCCCACTGAGCCTGTCGGGGGATTAGAGGAGATTAGAACAAAATTATGGAGATAGGCAGAGGAACCAACCTCTGATGGGAAAAGTGACAGTCACTATTATCCCCACAAGGATTTTGTTCCCACCTGCTCTCCTCGCCCTCCAGCAGCTTCCTGTAGGTCGCGATCTCAATGTCGAGGGCCAGCTTGACGTTCATGAGCTCCTGGTATTCCCGGAGCTGCCGGGCCATGTCGGCCTTGGCTTTCTGCAGGGCATCTTCCAGGTCAATCATCTTTGCCTTGGCGTCCTTGAGGGCCAGCTCCCCGCGCTCCTCAGAGTCTCCAATGGCCGTCTGCAGGGTGGCACACTGCAAGGGAGGGCGGGCTTGGAAAACTGCTCTTCCCTTTGGGTGAGAGCCACCCAAGGAAGAAACCCATTCTGGCCAGGGTGCTCATGGAAAATGTTCCGGCTGAGCTAACATGGCTGGAGTTGAAATTCCAGACTGGCAAGAACAACTTAACAGTTAAATTTTACAGTAGGGAGCCCTTTCCAGGAGGGAATTCAACACCTTCAGTGAGGGTGCAAAAGTCCCTGATCAGCAAAGCCGAGCTGTGATGTTGAGGGACAACAGAATGGGGCTCTGTTGGCTCCTTTTGCCATTCCTACCTGGTTCCTCGTGTTCTCTATCTCAGAGCGGATCCTCTGGATGAGCCGGTTGAGCTCTGAGATTTCGCCCTTTGTGTTGCGCAGGTCGTCACCGTGTTTCCCAGCCGTGGCCTGAAGCTCCTCAAACTGAGGTGAGAAGGAAGATGGAACTTGAACCATCTGATGTGTCTGGCTGGACAAGACATGGCTCAAACAGCCCCTCTTAGGGACAGCAGGCATTTCCTGTGGCAATGATGTGTCAGCTCACCTTGGTTTGGTACCAAGCCTCGGCCTCAGCCCGGCTCCGGTTGGCAATGTCCTCATACTGAGCTTTGACCTCGGCAATGATGCTGCTCAGGTCCAGGTCCCGGTTGTTGTCCATGGACAGGATGACGGCGGTGTCAGACACTTGGGCACTGAGCTGGGCCAGCTCCTGTGAGAAGCACACGGGAGCTGCACTCACCTCTCCCAACCCCCAGAGTGGTGGCAGTCCCCAGCCAAGGACAGCAGCAGGACAGGAATCGGGGATTTGTCCGTACCGCCTCGTAGAGGGCTCGAAGGAAGTTGAGTTCATCACTCAGGGCGTCCACCTTGGCCTCTAGCTCCACCTTGTTCATGTAAGCAGCATCCACGTCCTGGAAAAGGGCAGCTATGGGGGCACCTGTGGCACCTGGATCCTCTTCTCAGCCAGGAAGAAGTTCCTTGGCACAGCCAAGAAATGGCCAAGCCTGGAGACGAGGCTGCCCCTTTCCCTGCTGCCTGGTAGAGAAGCTGTGCTTGGCACATCCCTCTGGAAGAGCACCAAGAGGGCATCTCTTGCCTCAGGAAAGTGGTGTGTGTTAATTTGGAAATGGATAAGGAGGGAGGTCCTGGCTCTTTGGCCTTGGTACCCAGGATTCCCAGCACAACTGATCCCCTTTGTCTCTAGACAAAGGTCTTTTGGTCTGTTTTGCACCTGTGTGTATTGTGGGACAGGAGAGGGAGGAGATTTTGCTTCCCTCCCACAAGCCCCTCCATTCCTTTCCTGCAATACTACGATCAAACAGTGATTTAAAACCCTTCTAAAGGATGAAGATGCAGCTCCATGAGACCTCCCATCCCTCAGGATATTCCCAGTCCGTGCAACGGTTGGGGTTGGCTCAGCATCTGCAGCACCTCCTGTCTCACCCACCTTCTTGAGCACCACAAATTCGTTCTCTGCTGCTGTGCGCCGGTTGATTTCCTCTTCGTATCTGCAGGGATAAAGGGAAAGAGGTGCTGGATCAGACCTCAGAAAGCAGAACAGGTGTCCAGGCAGGACTGCAAGGTGATCTGGACTGGGGCTGGCATCTCCAAATCAGCCTCCTGGGAACTGTCCAGCTCAAATGTGCGAGATTCACACTTCTCGAAGGGCTGAAAGGACATTTTTCACTTAATGCAGACAGAACAAGGAAGGTGAAGCTGGTTTAGAGGATTTTCCTTTGCAAGAGCCATCACAAGGTGTTGTGTCCCGGCTGAGTCTCCATTTTTTGCTGGGAAAAATGTCGATGGACCCTTTTTGGTGCTGTTGAGGAAAACGGGTCTTGTGGAGAGAGATACCTCTGAGCAGGGGGTATTGGAGGTGATTAGTGATGTTCTGTGTTACGGGTTGGAGTACAAACTGAAGAAATTTTTTCCCCTTTCCTGGAGAAATCTCCATTAATACTTCAGGCTGGATGTTTGCCTTTCAGAAATTGAAATTTTTGAGGTGAATCATAGAACCATGGAATTATAGAATCATAGAACCATAGACTCAAAGAATCATAGAATTACAGAATTATAGAATCACAGAATTATAGAATCACAGATTCAGCTGAGTTGGAAGGCGCCCATCAGGATCATTATGTCTAGCTCCTGGCCCTGCCCAGACACCCCAACAATCCCACTCTGTGCCTGAGAGCATTGTCCGAACGGTCCTGGAGCTCTGGCAGCCTTGAGGCCGTGACCATTCCCTGGGGAGCCTGGTCAGTGCCCGACCACCCTCTGGGTAAAAATTTCCGCTGCTCGATGTTCAGCTGAACCATTTACAGCCCATTTCACACTCACTTGTTCTTGAAGTCCTCCACAAGGTCCTGCATGTTCTTCAGCTCCCCATCCATGCGTCCCCGCTCATTGAGCAGGTTGGCCAACTGCCGTCGCAGGTTGTTGATGTAGGCCTCGAACAGCGGGTCCAGGTTGCTCTTGCCGGAGTTATTTTTTTGGCCCTGCTCTTGCAGAAGGGTCCATTTGGTCTCCAGCACCTTGTTCTGCTGCTCCAAAAAGCGAACCTGAGCATTGGGAAGCAGAAGAGGCTTAGGCAGAAGATATCTGTGAGCTGACAGCCAATATTCAGTAACTGGGAGTGATGCACAGCAGGAGCCAAGGGATTCCCAAGTTAAGAGTTTCCAAGCTAGGAATATCCTCTGGATTATCCAGGGCTGTGTTAGCCCAATCTGTAGCTGAGCAAATCCACCCTCAGTGGAGAGCTCTCTTCAGAGGCAATTTGATTTAGGAAGCCAACGAGCAATGGTAAGAAAGCTTGGGTTCAGGTCTTTCTTCACCAGACAGTGAAGTTCTTCTTTCACACCCTCTGGGGTTTCTTTCTTTGTAAGATATTTATCTTCCTTCGTTAAAGCCAAGGTCTGAGTACTAATGCTAAAAGGCTTAATTGCCTTTCCTTTTGCTCACACGTACAACATATTTATCCAATTAAAAGCCAAGGAAGGACTTGAGTGGTTGAGTCAATTGAGTCAATATATAACAGATTTTATCTTGCAAGCAATAAACAACAAAGACCAACACATCTGCTGTGATCGCCCAGAGAGAGAGTTGGGTTGAGCCCCTAGACCTGGACCCAAAACTGACTTATTCCATTTCAGCTAATCTGTGTTACTGCTCAGGCACAAAACCTGGACCTAATCCCATTACTACAATCTTCTTGTCTTGTTTTCTCCCCTGTAACTGTTCAGAAGGACATTATTGTGTGAGGGAATTAATGAAGACATGCAGGGAGGAAATGGGTGAAGGACTAGAGATCTCTGAAGTCATATTTTTGTACCTCCTAGACCCTCACTCCCCCTCTACCACAGATCCACAGCACCTGACGAGGTCTCACCTTGTCAATGAAAGAAGCAAATTTGTTGTTGAGGGTCTTGATTTGCTCCTTCTCATCTTTCCGCACCTGTTGGATGTTTGGATCTATCTCCAGGTTCAGTGGTGCCAGGAGGCTCTGGTTGACAGTCACTTCTTGGATTGTACCCACTCCAGAGGGGCCACCAGAAAATCCTGCTGGGTTCCTGCCACCACCCAGCCCCCCAGGAAATCCTCCCAGCCCCCCCAGTCCACCCAAGCCAAACCCTCCACCACCTCCATGCCCACCACTAAAGCCAAGCCCACCAGCACCTCCACCAAAGCCAAGTCCACCACCTCCAACACCAAGCCCCAGCCCAAGCCCACCACCAGCTCCACCGCTGCCAAATCCGCCTCCTCCACCACCAAGCCCCAGCCCAAGCCCACCACCAGCTCCACCACCGCCAAGCCCATAGCCACCCCCACCACCGCCACCTCCCAGGCCAGAGCCACCAGCAGCTCCGCTCCCAAAAGCAGCTCGGAAGCTGCTACCAACCCCGATGGAAATCCTCTTGCTACCACCAAGGTTGTAGAGGCTCCTGCTGCCAAAACCTCCACCACCACCAGCACCATAGCTGCCACCTCCTCCAATGAGCCTCCCAAAGCCACCTCCACCTCCTCCCGATTGTGCCACAGACACAGAGCTAAAGCCAGCCCTGTTGCTGCTTGGAATTATGGCCGAGGCAGCGCTGTAGGATCGGCCTCCACCTCCTGCCCTCATGCTGAGTGTCCGGTTCATTGTGGCAGCAGAGAAGGGCCCTGCACAGCCAGAGAGACTCCACAGCTCTCTGAGGAAAGGGAATGCAGGTGCCCCTTTTATCCCCCAGGGATCTGGGCTTGGTTGCATGGAAGTCCAGTGATCAACTTAGTGCCTTCATGGTTTTGACGTGCCAGGAGGCAGCTGTCTCCCTGAGACTTGTTAAACCCTGACTGCACCCAAACACACCTCCTGGGGCTTGATCCGCTCAGCTGGAAGAGTTATCTAACACCCAGATTTCTGGCAGGGAGAGCTCACCCTGATGCAAAGCCTCCGTATCCTCTCAGGGATTGGTTATTTTATTTTGTATTATTTTGCCTAACCCTGGAAGCGTCCAAGGCCAGGTTGGGAGGGGCTTGGAGCAACCTGCCCATGAGGGGGTGGAATGAGACGGTCTTTGAGATCCCTTCCAACCCAAACCATTCTGGGATTCCATGAATCTGTAACTTCCTCACTATGAAAGAAAATAATATTAAAATGTTATAAAACCAGAAATAAAGCCTTGGATACCCCAGCTCTAATTAAAAGATGCAGCACATCAACATAGAGATCGGTGGAGAGTCATCTGGACTAACTCAAGTGAAAGACAGTGAGAACAAAATGGTTAAATCTGAACAAAAATATTTCATGGGGTTTCTTCACCTGAAAGCAGAAGGTGGCTTGAGGTTCATGGAACCTGACATCCCTTTTGGGGCTCTAATTTATCCAGTCTGCTGTTCCCACTCCCTGGGCAGGAACCATCTCTTTGGGATGGCTTGACAAAGAGGTCCTGATCAAGTTTTCCTCTTTCCCCTTTCCAGATTTAAATATCACCTCAAGTTTTGCCCATTTATATTTGTTATTTAGCCTATGGCAGGTTTTCTAGGCTTCTCCTCCTTGCATTTCCAGAGGACAACTCCATCCCACCCAGAGGCTGTGTTGTGATTTCTCCAGCTAGCTGATGATGCAATTGCATCTTGACCTGAAAACCATTTCAAAAAAAGAGGCAGATTTTCTGTAAAACTCTCTCCCCAGCTCTGTGGAACGATGTTATTCGCCTGCTTTAGGATGTAGTCGGTCCTGAGTTTCTGGCTGTCTCCAGCTCTGATTTCTTTTAAAGACCTTCGAACCTTCCATCCAAAATGCTGCCAAAAGCAGATTTAACCAGCATGAAATTACTCCTACAAATTCTCCTTATTTTACTTACTGGAGTCCTTGGGAAAAAAGATCAAATTCCACAGGGTGTGGTGACATTTTCTGGCATCTCAGACTTTGTGGAACTGCAGTTTTGAGAGTATTTCATCCCTTGCATGTCAGAGCTCAGCTGGTTTTTGGCGTGGGGCTGCCCTGGTGGCTCTGCCTGCACTCTGCACAACAGGAGCTTAAATATATTTACAGGACAAGACTCTGCTTGCCCTTCAAAACACATCTCTGTGCCCCAGTGCTACAGAACTATTAAGGAGCTAAAATCCCACTGGCATCTCTGGAAGAACAATTAAACAGGTGCTACTGAACACGGAAGACCAAATATCTGATTATCCTTGGAGAAATGCTGCCGTGCAGGCTCAAACTGGAGAGTTGGGGCACTGAAAGATTCCCTTTGCAGTGAGAAATGATTCCCAGATGGTGCAGGTCAGCTTGTTTCTTTTTGGAAAATGTGGGTCTGAATCTGGAATGTCACTTGAAATTCATGAGCATCCATTGCTTCGATGATTTGCATAAAATTCAAAGCCAGGGTGCGATGGGAAAATCAGGTTTTGTCTTCATGGTTGCTTGACCCCAGTAAAGGCAGCTTGTCGTGAAGCTGAAGAACAGGTTCAGATCAGATGTTAGAGCTGAATGAAAGTAATGGGATTAAAGGTGGGGTTGCCAACAAGGAAGAGGGAATTGTCACTTTAGGCTCCCACACTCTTCTCCCCTTGGCTCGTTATCCACAGGGTATGTGAGTGACGCGAAGGCCACCTGAAAATCGCTCCCTTTCCTTCCGGGGCTGGTTGGTGGCATGGAGGAGCCGAGGGTTGGGACTCCAAACCCAGAGGCAGATGTGGCATTTTCATCTGTCTGTTTGGATCAACTCTGCCAGCCTCTGGGTTCGAGCTGAAAGAGGGAAAGTTGAAGTTAAATATATGGAAGAAATTCCTCCCTGTGAGAGTGGGGAGGCTCTGCAATGGATTTCCCAGAGAAGCTGTGGCTGTCCCATCCCTGGAAGTGCCCAAGGCCAGGCTGGGATATCCCCTGGGATAGTGGAAGGTGTCCCTGCCCATGGCAGCGGGTGGAATGAGAGAGTTTATAAGATCCTTCCTAACCCAACCTCTCTATGAATCCATAGTTTTAGACTATGAATTTACAAAAGGCTCTGGGAGCGACACTGTGCAGGATTTGACCTCCATCCATCCCAAACCCACATTCCCGGCTTTTTTCTCTCCAAAATACCCTGATCTACATGAACATCTTCAAGCAGGCAGCAGCAAACTTTGGTTTTGCAATAGTTGGGAGTTGAGGACAGGGATGATTAAAGGTTTTCTCCCAGAAATGCAAGAGCTGCCAGGCTGCTTTTGTCCCCTGGGGAGCTGGCTGGTGTTTGGTGTGCAGGTATTGCTTTGCAGGGAGATGATCAACATAAATTATGAGCTGCTGGAGCACTGGAAGCTTCTTCTTTGGGTGTTTCTGCTTGGTATTTACATAGAAATGAGTTGGAGTCTACGTCGTGTTCATGGAGCAGAGAAGATGAAGACAACTTTTCCAAAAACATCTTCGGGGGTGAGTTTTGCTTTCTCACCAAGGCTGACCCACTTGGCTTTCACCAACCCCCAGCCACTGTGACAATTATTAAAATATAATTAGTGCTCTGCTCCCTGTTGATCACATCCAGTAAACCTCGAGGGGAGCCGGAATGCCCCATGCTGGGAGAGCAGCAGAGGCTGGAGCTCATCCCATGGTGGGTTCATCCCCATCCCACCAGCGAGGACAGACCGAGTCTGGGGTGGGGGCTGAGTTCATCCTCCAGCTGGAGAGGTCGAGGGAAAGAAGCCGTGAGCCAGCAGGGAAGTCTTGGAAGTGGAGTGGGATGTCGGGGAATAAATTAGAGCACCTGGTTCTTGGTGAGCCTTTCAACGGCAGGTGAACCTGCCCACACCCTGTGCTGTTCCAGGCTGGACAAGGACAGAGGGATTTCTCCAAGGGTGATGCAGAGCAGAGCTGGCTCGGGGGCTGTGCCATGGGGAGCTGTGGGAAGGGAGGAGCTGCAGTGCCGGTTTGTTTTCCCGTGATTCCAGTTGTGCATCTGGCTGGGTTGAGTTGTCACCATGGCAAGATCCTCCCAGCCGAGTTATAGAGACCCATCAGTGGGTCACTGTCCAGGGGAACTGGGAAGCCTGCAGAACTCAGGGAGCACTGGGACAACACTCAAGCATCTGGTGGGATTTTTAGGGTGTCCTGTGCAGGGTCAGGACTTGGATTACATGATTCTTGTGGGTCCCTTCCCACCCAGGATATTCCATGGTTCTACGACCCTCATAGAGAAAAGGGAGAGGGCAATGTGATTTCTCCTAAATCCCAGTTTCCTAAAATTGTGGGAGAGGGTTTTCCCTCCCTGGAAGGGATGATGGAGGGGCATGTCCAGCCACGTCTCCAGACCCTGCTCTTTGTGTGAGTTCACGTATTATAAGGAAGGTGGGGGCTGAGGAAGAAGCCCCTGGTGCTGCATTTTGGGAAGCTGCACTTTCCTCTTACTTTCTTCTAAAATCAACCCACTCTCATGAGAGGGTTTCACAGGTGTGGTGTGGGATTATTTTCCTGTTACTCCCTGAGCTGGTTCTCACTGATTTCTTTAAACAAGGGCCTGGCTGCCTTTTTGTTCAGTCTCCAGAAGCCCCAGACACCGTGAGAGATCCCAAGCAAACTGCATATCCCACGGATGGTTAAATAGCCTCCCTCCCAGACTTCCTTGTGGCCACAATCACTGGAGGGAATAAAGGTATGCAAAGGTGCTCTAGGAAAGAGAGCAGACAAAAACTTCTTGAAGCTCCAAACTCCACCCATTTGGAGACTCAGGTTTGAGGAAATTTCTATGATTTGCAATATCAGGGAGGGAAATAAAGCCCAGGCAGTGCAACATGAATTATGCATGGAGTTTATTGAAGGTACAGCTGAAAGTCTGGAGTAAGCGAAGGGTAATAACTCTGTTCACTTACACATTAAAAGCTTTAACTCCGTCTATTGCACACAGGAAAAACAATGCATGCATTTAACTACAGAAATATAAGGTGCTCATCAGGGCATAATTAAAATCTGCTCTACCAAACACGGTGTAGCAACCTGGACCAATTTACATAAGCATTCCCAACCCTCTCGTAAACAGGAAAAATTGGATTTTCTGCTGTCATTAAAGAACTTAAATTACAGCTGCAGCTTCATCTCGGACAATTAAATTGTGGCTTCTCTCTCTGAAGTTGGGATGACCAAATTTTTCATCCTTTTGCAATAGCTGCATTAGGGAAAAAAAGTCTCTGCTAGAAAGGGGTCAAGCAGGGAAGGGTGACTGAAAAGCCAAGATGATGTGTGGAGACAGGAATGGTCTCTGAAATGAAAATCTCACCTGGCTGAGGGGGCCTGGGGGCAGGGGGGAGTTTCTCCCATGAAAGACACCAGAGAGAGGGTGGGTTTTGTCAGGCAAAGGGTTTAGGCAGAGCGATGTCCTAGCGCATGGTTGTGTGATCCCTGTGGCTGTCAGAGGGAGGGGGAATACTGTTTTATTGCAGAAATGCTGATTATTATAAAATCTGCCGTGTCGGGCCCCGCCGGTCTCTACCGGGTCGTCCTGACCACGCGCACGGCTGTGCTGAACCTGTTCCCGCAGACCCCCGGGGGCCCGGGGATGAGCACGGGCCCGGGGCCGCACTGCTCCACCCCCGCGCACACCACGTTGCCCAGGTTGCCCAGGTTGCCCAGGTTGCCCAGGTTGCCCATCGCGGGGGCGCACTGGACCCCGTCCACCCCGGTGAGCACCTCCCTCCCCACGCAGCTGACCGCGCTTCTGGCCCCGAATCCTGCCCCGACCTTGGGGACGCAATCCACGCTCCGGGTGCTGAACCCGGCGTTGCCGAAGGACGAGACCATGCCCAGCCCCGCGCCGGCCCCTCCGGTCTTGACGGTGCATTTGCCTCCGACTCCGGACAAGGACCGGCACTCCCCGACCGTGCCCCCGCCGCTGACCACGGCTGCGGGAGAAAAACAGGCTTGGTCACGCCCGGAGCAGCGAAAACCCGGCTTGAAAGGAGGGTTACAAGCTTAAAAGACTTGTAAGGAAATTACAGGGGGTTCATTAACTCACCTACGCTCACAGGGTTGCCAGTGCATATCCTGTCAAGGAAAGAAATGTCTCAGAGATGTATTTAGGGACATACTCCGCAAATACACAGGCAAGTAGAGCCCAGCCACTGCCTCCGTAGAAACCTGACAGGTCCTTCAGCTCTTGAGGTGCACTGGGCTGCGAGGTGCTTGTTCAAATTGCCCACCATAGCACGGCAGGGTTGGATCCTGAATTCCACAGTCATACTAATATCCCATCCTTTTTTTGGATGAGAGGACGATCGCCTCTGCACCCACGGGGATGGAAAAGGGACCCTGCTCCCCCTCTGCACCCCTGGGTGCAACATTGCTTTTTCCTCCCGCTGCCTTTTGCTGACCATCCTTACAAGGTGTATCCAGGGCTGTTCCTACCTGCTCTCTTCTCCCTCCAGCAGCGTCCTGTAAGTGGCAATCTCGATGTCCAGGGCCAGCTTGACGTTGAGCAGCTCCTGGTAGTCCCTGAGTAGACAGGCCATCTTGTCCTTGGCCTGCTGCAGAGCTGTCTGCAGGTCAACCAGCTTCTGCCGGGCATCCTTGAGGGCGCAGTCTCCCCGTTGCTCGGCATCACAGATGGCTGTCTGCAGGGCTGAGATCTGGGGACAGCCACAGGAGGACATTCCCACAAAGCTTCAGTAAAGTAAAGTAAAGCCCATCCAGTCCCATCTCCTGCCATGGGCAGGGCCACCTTCCATTAGCCCAAGCTGCTCCAAACCACATCCAACCTGGCCTCGGACACTTCCAGCCACAATTTCTCTGGGCAAGAGGGCAGCCAGGGGTGATATTAAGGAGTGTCTCCACAGGGCTGCTCATGTGACCCCTTATTTTCCACCCAGGAAGTGCCAGAGAGCCAAGATTTAGGCTGGATTTGTGGTGGCCAAGCCATTTGAGATGAAGGGGATGGGATCTGTTAGCTGCAACCTGGTGGGAGCCCACAGCAAACACTGATTCTGGTACAGCCAAACCAACACACTTCTTATTTGCGAAGTGAGAATAAATCTGCTTTTTTGTGTGCATGAACAGCAGATGAGAAGTTAAAATAGACCTAATCTGGGGCGGGGGGTTCTTTGCAGCTCCAGAGGGTGAGAGTTGGTAGGACAATGCCCTTTGACAGAGGAGCTGAGCTCCCAGGTGGATCCATCCCTTGGTCCTACCTGTTTCTTCACGTTGTCCGACTCACACTGCAGCTTCTGGATCATCCTGTTGAGCTCAGCAATCTCGCTCTGGTTGTTCCTCAGGTCATCACAGAACTTGCCCCGGCTGCTGTGGAGCTCCTCCAGCTGTTGCACAGGAAGAGGATGATGTCAATGCACCCAAATGGCCCCTTCCCAGGAAGATGGAAACTCTGGAGCTGCACCGAGGCCAGTGCCCCCAGGGCACCACCCAGACATGGCCTCAGCGTGGACAAGGTGACAGTCTCAGGTGAGCCCTGGACTTGCTGATCTTGGAGGTCTTTTACAGTCTTAGAGTTCTCTGATTTGCCCTTTGGGAAGTGATGATGCTCCTCAGGGTGCACAAAGGGGACACCTCTGAACACTCTGATCTGCTCTGCTTGTACCAAAATGTCTCAAACCACACTTTTAAGGTTGGTTTGGGTTTGGGTTTTGGTTTGGGTTTTTTTGGCACGACTTTCTTTAGCAAACTGCAGCTAATGGGGTGGGCTAAAGCTGCATCATGGAGGATGGGAATGGTCTCAGAAATGGTCTCAGAAATGGTCTGTCATAGAAATTCATGGAATACTCACTCTGGTTTGGTAGAAAGCCTCCACCTCGGCCTTGCTCTTCTGGGCGATCTCCTCGTAGCAGCACTCCACGCTTTTGATGATGCCCTCCATGTCCAGGTCTCGGCTGTTGTCCATTTGCACGATGACAGAGGTGTCACACAGCTGACAGTCCAGCTGAGCTCTCTCCTGCAGGACCAGAGCATCAGTCCCATTCCCTCCAACAGCCCCAGCCAGGCCAGCAGCAACCCTGGCAAGGGGGTTCTGGTTGGAGGAGGTTCTCCCATGAACTCCCAACATGGGGTTCTCCAGCTGGGTGACTTGTATCCAGCAAGACCTTACAGCTGGGGCCTGTTTTGGTGGCACAACATGAGATGGCTGCGTGCAGTTCCCTAAGGAAGGGCTGGGAATCCTGGCAGAGCAACCCCCTCCTGCATTCTTGGCTGTGCCAGTGCTTTCCTGGACTGGGAATCCCTTGGGCCTGAGTTCTTTGGGCCCCACTGACCCCGGCTGAGGGGGTTTAGCTCAAAAAGGTGTCAATGCAAAGCGTCCCCTGTGTGTTTTGTTAGAAACTTGCAGAATTTTAGACAGAAGTGTTATTTTCATAAAAATATTTTGACTACTGTAAAAAGAAACAAGTGCTAAAAATATTTCGCCAACCCAGGGATGGTTTGGGTTAGAATTTGAGAGGTTTTCAGGCAAAAGATCCCTCCCTTTGTGGGCAGCAATGCAGGAGACAACCAAGATCCCCCTTGCCTTCCCAAAGTAGGTGCCACAGTGTTGTTATCAAACACATCTAAAGACATAGAGCTCTGGGCTGCAGTTCCAGGATTTTCAGAAAAGACACCTTTCCCTGCACTCTTGGTATAAGACTCGGGTGGGGAGGGCAGGAGACGATGCCTCACCCCGGGGAGCAGTTTGCGCCAGGAGCTCTTACCTCAGCATAGATGCACTTCAGGAACTCCAGCTGCTGCCGCAGGAGACCCACCCTCACCTCCAGCTCCTCCTTGGTCAGGTAGAGACAATCCACATCCTGGAGAGATACCAGGAATTACGTGAAAAGAGGTGAAGGAACGACTGTGGCAAATCCCAGGTTTTCTTTAGATTTGGCAGAAACCTCACTATTTCCAGCCCTTAGCACTATCTCAGTTTGGGCTGCGTGTGCTGGAAACCTCAGAGAGGCCCTCCAGATCCCTTGGGTTGCCTCTTTTTTGGGGCATCAGGCTCTGCCATGGTGCCAGGACCCCCCACTTCTCCCACAGGCCAGGGTTTGGCTACCCGCAGCTGGTCCTGACTCACCTTCTTGAGCACCACGAACTCATTCTCCGCCGCCGTGCGCTTGTTGATCTCATCTTCGTACCTGCAGGAAAGCAGAGTGGGGGGATGCTGAGCCCTGGGGGTCCCATCTCCATCACCCAACCGGCCAGTGCAGGCCATGGGAAATGAGATTTCACTTTGCACCTCATTTTTTATCATTATTTTTGCTTCGTTGCTGTTTCTTACCCCCTCACTGGGCTTTACTCAGCAGTTTTAGCCACACCAGAGGTTTGGGTGGCTGGAGTCAGAGGACAGAAAATCCAGCCAAACCATCAGAAATGCAGAGCTGGAGGCTTGTATTGCAGCTTCCAGCCCTGCTGCTTTGTGAGATGTTTTTCCAGAGCATGCAGGACTGCTCGGAGTGTTTATGGGGAGACGGTGGACAAAATGTCCCAGGGGAAGGTCAGGAGCTTGAGCAACCTGTGAAACTCCAGAGTGCAGCGGGGAGCACAGTCAGGGCATAATGACTCAGTAATTGCGACCTGGAAGAACTTTCACAAGATGCTGATTCTGTGAGTTGGACCCGCTTGGTGGTGGCTCAGCAAGAAAAAACACCTGAGATGATGAACTCTGGGGAAAGGTTGATCCAGTGACCTGGTTTGTGGCTTAGCAGAGCACACAGGGAGATATTAAGGAGTATCTGCTTCTTAGATTAAAAAACAATTCCCACATTCCCTCTGGGAAGAGAGAATGAATCCCAACATGATGTGGGTAAAGAGTGGGGTGGAGAAAATTGGCTGAGGGTTTTGTGGAAGTGGATGGCACTGGGGAAGATACAGACACAGGTGATGGGGGAGATTTGATATGGCAAACCACGGGGGTGTGCAGGAAGCAGAGGAAAAGTGGCTTCCTATCCTGCTTCCTAAGGAAACTGGGGTTGAAAACCTCTCCCAGTCCAGCACCAGCATCTCCAGGAAACTCGCCCAGTGCAGGAAACTCACCCAGTACTGCAGAGCCTTGCCCTGTGCCCCAGTTTTTGGACCCATCCAGTGCAATTTCCTTAGATTCACACTCTGGAACACCATCCGGGCCTGCAATGTCTGGATCTGCTGCTTCCCTGTGCATGACTTACTTGCACTTGAACTCCTGAACCAGGTCCCGCAGGCAGCGCTCCTCATTCTCCAGCCGCTCACGCTCGCCCAACACACACTCCAGCTGCTTCCTCAGGTTGCAGATGAAGTTCTCAAACACAGGCTCCAAGTTCCTGCGAGAAGCTGGGAGCACGTACTGCTGCAGCAGCTCCCACTTGGTGGTCAGCACCTTGTTCTGCTGCTCCAGCAGCCGCACCTGGGCAGGGAAGAGATGGGAGAGTCAGGCCCTCTGGTCCCAGGGTTTCTCCACTTCCCAAAGGGAAAAGTGAAAATCAGATCAGAATTGCAAATGGTCAGGTGCTGCTGTCTCAGGGGGCTGAATGGGACCAGCATCTTCTCTGAGCTAAACTGGTCCCACGCAGGACTCCAGTCTGAGGCTGAGCAACATCAGTGCCTTCACTCTGTGCTGAGGCCAATCCTGGCTTCAACCAACGCTGGTTCAGTCAGACACCTCCCCTTCCCCTCAGACACCTCCCCTTCCCCTCAGAACCTGGCTCAGCCAGACACCTCCCCTCCTCCCCCAGAACCGGATCCTCGGCCTCCTGATGGGCCCAGGGCAGTAACAAGTCTTTCTCAGCACTGAAAGCTCCATCCAGGATCTCATTTGGATGTATCTGATTTAAACTCCAATCGTGGATACTTATCATGCCTTTCACTTCTAGATTAAAGGTCTCTCTAGAACCTTGATGGGTCATGAATAAGTCATTTTACAAATGGGAGGAAGCAGGAGTTGCTGCTTCTGGGTAGATTCAGTTTTTCCAGTTGCAGAACAACTCTCCAGGAAAATCAAGATCAGATCAGACAGGGCAGATTTTCTTTGCTGCTTGAAAAATTCTTTCCCATAACAGCTCTCTAAACAGTCATGAAAACCCTTAAACGTAGCCAAGAAAACAATGATAAATTACATCTTTTTAGGAACTCACCAAATCATTTCATTCACTGAATAGAGGGACAGAGAAATTAAAATAATTCCTCCCATTTTAGTTAAATTCATCCTTCCACATCACCTTCATGAAACACCAACTATTTTAAGAATGCAGAAGTCCTTTGGAGTTTATAGGTTTGTGAGAGCAACATCAGATTACATACTTGGAATAAAACTTCCTATCCTTCTGTGTCTCCATGTCATCACTCACAGGTTTGGATTTACCGTGTCCCTGGAGCTGCTCCTGACTGAGCTCTTTAGCACGTTGGTGACCATCCAAAGGTACAACACTGGTGGTGTTGCCTTGGTGCAGGGCTTAAATCCAGAGGGTCTCCAGGCCAGGACCACCATGGCTTATCAGAAATGTTTAAATACCAGGGTACCAGGAGAAACAGCTCCCCATGCTGTCTTTGGGGACATGCACCCCTGGGAGCCGAAGGACATGGGGCAGGGAAAGTGGGGTCTCACCTTGTCGATGAAACAGGCAAACTGGTTGTTGAGGTTCTTGATCTGCTCCTTCTCGTGGGTCCGCACTTGGCACTCCTCGGGGTCCACGCCCACGCACAGGGGCTTGAGGAGCTCAGGGTGGATGCTGACGCCGCGAATCCCCTCGGACCTCCCTCCGCCGAGGCCGATGCCGATGCCACCGCCGTAGCCCCCCATGGCCACGCCATCCCCCAGGCCTCTGTAGCTGCCCAGGCCCCCGAAGCTCGCACAGTTCCCAAAGCCCACGACGGTGCCAAAGCGGCCCCCGCCGTAAGCGACGCCGCAGCGCCCGACTCCAGCACCGCCGTAGACGCCGCTGCGGCAGCTCCCGCCGAAGGAAATCCTTTGCCCTCTGCCCAGGTCACAGACACTGCGGCTGCTGAAGCCGCCAATCCCACACCTCCGTCCCACGGGCTGGCACACGGAGGCCGAGCTGCTGTTGGCCCTGCCCAGGCCGCAGACGGCGGATGCCGAGGAAAAGCCTCGTCTTCCCAGGATGGAGCCAGAGGTATAGCACTGTCGGCTCATGGTGGCTGGGGCGGGCGGGCAGTGACGGCAATGCGGAGGAGCAAGAGAGGAGCAGGGACTGGAAGAAGATCTCCTTTAGCTCCTCTGAGGCAGAGCCCTTCTCCTTATATACATTTCAGGAGGTGCCTCAGATGCAAAAATTTAATTTATCCACTGGGTTTGGTCTGCCTGGCAGCAAGGAATGGCTTCCAACATTTTAAACCCACAGCAAACACTTCTATCTCATATGAAATAATGTGGAAATTAAAATAAACTGCTTTGCTTGCAAGCTTCAGTTTCAGGACTTATATTTTACTTAATTAATCTGCTTCCTTATTGTGTAATTATAGTTTAGCAAAATAATTCAAGGGGTTTTTATTCATGGCTTGTTTACGGTTTGGTTTCACCACAGCGTTTAATTACGTTTCAGGACCTCCTGCAAAATGTCGTGGTGATGCCACCCCTTCCAGGGTCCGTGGCCAGCTGCGGGCAGGCTCTTGAGCAATGACCGCTGGTGACAGGGAGAGGGAAGGCGGATCTATCCTGGCTCAGCACTGACGTTGTTGGGAGCGTTCTCATAAGCATTTATTCCTTCCTCTTGTGGGGATGGCCGTGGCTCTCGGAAAGAATTCGGGTGCTGACCAGCAGGATGGGGTTGGTGGTTTCCGTACTGATGGAGCAGGAACCGCGTGAGGTGGTGCCAAGGATGAGTTTGGTCATGGGGAGGATGCTCTGGGGAACCAGGGGTTCGCAGAACCATGGAATCATGGAATGGTTTGGGTTGGAAGGGACCTTAAAGCTCATCCCATCCCACCCTCTGCCGTGAGCAGGGACACCTTCCACTATCCCAGGTTGTTCCAAGCCTCATCCAACCCGGCCTGGGACACTTCCAGGGATGGGGCAGTCACAGCTTCTCTGAGCACCCTGTGCCAGGGCCCAACGGGGCTTCCTCTGCCCCTTAGAATATATGGAATTGAAGATAAGGCATTTCTGGGAAATGACAGTGATTTCTTACTGAGTTATGTGCCCAGGGAAGGTGCTAAATTTCGAATCTGGGTGTGATGGGACTGGGGCACGCAGCAGATTCATGTGAACAGGAGAAGTAACAAAGAAGGGAAGTGAAGTGTTACGAACAGGTTGAGAAATGTCAGCTGGAGTGAAGGTTTTGCCTAGTCTTCCCGTGACACACCTTTTTGACATCAAATCCCTCCAGTAATATCTGGTAATGAGAAGGCATCATCCTGTCTTAATTAAAATTCTTAAAAAGATTTTTGAATTTGCTTGGAAACAAATAAAGTTCCTTTTTTGCCTTACAAAAGGGATCTAATCACAGAAACACAAGGGATTGCAGAGCTTGCCCTGAGAAATCTTTACATCTTTGCTGGGGCAAAATGAACTGGTTCTGGGACGACTCAGTGCTCTTGTCAACATGAAATGCATTGTCTTGAATTAAAAGTCAGGAAAAAGAATCAGGATATTTCGAATATTTGTGGAGTGTTTCCTGGAAGGGTCTTTTCTTTTTTTTTAACAGGTCTCATAATGGGTTGAAATGAACAAAATACTATATTCAATTATGATCATGTAGTAGTTCCATTATAGCTATGTTGGTCTGAGTATATTGGGATGCACATCTTGCAATGAGATGTACTTTCATAGAATCATGGAATCATGGAATGGTTTGGGTTGGAAGAGACCTTAAAACTAATCTCATTCCAACCCCCTGTTGTGGCCAGGAACGCCTTTCACTATCCCAGATTACTCTCATTTGCAGATAGTTGGAGAAATCAAATGATCTTTTGGGCACTACATCCTTTGTGTCACTCCAAGGTAACCAAGCACTGGGACCTCTTGCATGCAAGTGAAGAGAGAAGAAATATTTTGGAAATGAGTTTTATTTTGAGCCAAAGTGCTGGTGTAATCCCTGGAGAGGACACAGGGTGTGTGGTCTGAAGCCAAACGTGGAGCACTGCCTGGGGAAAGGGTGTTCACGGCTAGGACAAAACATCACTGAGCCCTTAGGGAGGTCCAGACACCACTTCCATGAACTTTTTTAGGTTGGCACAACCACGGGCAAGCTGAAAACAGGAAGAAGCCAGGTTCTAGTCCTGCTTTCCGTGTGGCTCAGCCCTGCACAGGTGCAGGACCAGGGGCAGCTGCTGGTCCGAGCTCTGCTGCCCAGCAGGACCACAGAGAGACTCCAGCTCCTCTTCATGGCAAGAAAGACACGGCCCTTCTTCCCTGAGGACAACAACTTTCCAGTTTTTCCAGCTGTGAGAAATCCTCGTCCGGCTGAGGTCAGGTCCCGGTCATCTCCCGTATCTCTGCTCAGCCACCCACCATGAAGTGCCTTGTGCCACATGGATGACGCACATTTCAGGGCTGTGGACCCTCCAAACCCCTGGTTTTGTTGGAAAACAGGGAAAATGCTGCTCATGGGACAATCACCCTCCACCAGCTGCAAGCCCTGCAATCCCTTCTTGTGTATGAAGAGCTGTCAGGCTGTTCCTCCACAACAAACCTGATCTTCAACCTCTGGCTCCTGCTCGCATCCCTAAGAAGTGGCTTTTCCAGGTGCCGAGCCTTGCACATCAGAGGGAGTCAGTCCAGGGCAGTGCTTGTGGTTTGCAGCTGCTGAGCTTTCACAAAGCTGGTTTGGAGTCACATGGTGGAGGTTCCACCAACTTCAAAGCAGGAAGGGCTCCGATGGATTTGGGCTTCCCAGGAGAAGGGTTGCAATGGCTTTCACGCTCAGGTTGTCTTCTTTGAGACATTTTCACGTGTCCACACTTTGTCCTGGCTGGTTGTGGGTGAGCTGGTGTTGGCAGAGAGGGACCAACCTTCCTCTTTCCAAGGAGGATATGAAACCGCTTCTCTCGGGGATTCATCTTTGATTTAAACCTACAGCTTCCACCCAAGTTTACAGGGGAAACCCCTGAGCTGCTGAGCCCTAAACATTCCTTGAGCTGTGGTGGCTTTCATGAGACTTTAACACCTTTGAGATTTACATGTGCCCAGATAAATTCATTCTGCTTAAGCACCTACTAAACTGGGACCTGCTAAGCCACCCCTGCAGACAGGGGAGAGCCTGGGGGGGTTTCCAGCTTCTTGTTGGGATTCTGGCTGGAAAAACCATCCAACAGCCTCCTGAGTCTGCTTTGTCCCAGCGAGAAAAGCGCTTTTTAAGACCCTATCCTCGAAAAACAGGGCTGTCAGGGCCTGGTAGTGGTGGTGGTGGTGCTCTCCCTCCCTCCCTGCAGGCTGGGCAGTTTTTGTGGCTCCCTGTGGAAGGGACACAAAGTCACCATTAAAAGGGTTAATGAGGCCCCTGGGACACCTCCTGCTGGTTTTGCTGGTCCTGCTCTCCAAAGGTGGTTGTTCCCCATCTCTTAAGTGCAGCTTGATTCGGCTCCCACATCAAAGCAGACGGGATTAGTGGGGACTGGGGTAGAGATGATGGTCTGAAACCGGGAACCAGTGACCTTGCTTCACAGCTGCTCCTCACCCTCAGCCGGGATCATCCCCGTCCATTTATGCTGCTTTGGGGCAAAGAGATGGAAAAGATAATTCCTGAGGTTCCTTCCAGGCTGTTCCATGATTCCTGCCCATATGCACCGCTTGCACTTGAGGTGTTTCCAGGTGCGACCTTCCCAAAACTTCTCCCTTCCTTACGCTGGACTGTGGATGACCTGTGTGGTCCCATCACCAGTGTTGGGGTGTTGTGACAGTCTGCTCAGAGAACAAAATGAATGAATAGGATCCACCTGTGTGCTCTGGCAGCCAGGAGGGACTGTTATCCTGGGGACACCAGGCCCAGCCCGGCCAGGCCAGGAGGGGGACTGTCCTGCTCTGCTCTGGGCTGAGGCAGCCTCACCTCCATTTGGGGGGCAGATTTGGGTGCCACGATATAAGGAAGACCTAAAGATGTTGGAGAGGGTCCAAAGGAGGGACATGGGCATGGGGAAGGGTCTGGAGGGGCCATACGAAGTCAGCCTGGAGGAGACTGAGGGAAGACTCATCAGGGGCTGCATCTTCATCCCAAGGGGCAGCTCCAATCTCTGCTCTCTGTGAGCAGGGACAGGACCCAGGGAACAGCTGGAGCTGTGTCAGGAGGGTCAGGTTGGATATTGGGAAAAGGTTCTAAGGGTGATGGGGCACTGAACAGGCTCCCCAGGGAATGGTCACAGGCCCAAGGCTGCCAGAGCTCCAGGAGACTTTGGACAGCACTCTCAAGCACGTGATTTTTGGGATGTCTTGTACAGAGCCAGGAGCTGGACTGATGGTTCTGGTGTGTCCTTTCCAACTCAGGATATTCCATGGGTCTATAAAATGTCCCTCCCCAAGGTGATGTCTCACATGAGGAACACGTGGAGCCACCTTTTGCAAGAGACAAAGAGGTTTCGTACCAAGCACCACAAGTGCCCACCCCCTTCCTTTGTAGCATTCCTCCTTTGCACAGGAATTTGTGACACATTTTGACATCATCCAGAGAACTTTGTGCCATCGCTCAGGGCTGAGGGACCACGAGGGCTTTAAGAAATGGGGTGGGACCAGAGTGGTGGTGTCAGGATGAAAGCAGAGCAGCTGGGAAGGAGCGCTGGAGGGAGTTGCCCTGCGGAGAGAGAGCCCCCCGAGGGCACAAGGTGCCCACTGGAAGTGGTTTTTGGGGAAAGGTTGGCAAAAAATCACCCATGGGGAGCGCATCAGATTTGGAGGTGGGAAATAGGGCTGTGCTGTTTCACAGGAGAGTTGTTTCGTCTCTTCTATGGTACAGATGGTTTTAATCAGAAAACGTGTTCCTTCATGCATACAGCCAACCAGGGACTCTGGAGATGCCTTCCAGCAGCTGACTGAAAGGGGAGAGTGTGGGAAGAGGGAAATTCAGCCACAGAATTTCAACTAGTTCCCATCGATAGGTCTGGAACTCTGTGTGTCACACCAGTTATCTGTAGTACCACAGGGAGAAGCTGCTCAGTGAGCAGGTGCTTGATGTAACAGAGTTAATTTTGCAAGCTTAGGAGTTTTGTTTAAAGCAAAAGTGAAGTGGAGACAATGCACAAACATTTCATGCTGTTTATTGGCAGTGGAGCAGAGAACTCTGAGATTTTATCAGCAAAACGATCTCTGTGCTGAATTTAAAAGTGAAGAAGGACAAGGAGAGATGTTGTTTAGAGGTCAAAGCCTCTCACAGGCAGTGTAAAAACAACTCGGCAGGTGAGATAACCAGTAAATAAAAACACTTCCAGAGTGAGTCCTTTACCTAAATTCAGCTGCCTAAAAACCAGGCACCAAGTTGGAGAGAGAGACCATGAATAGTCAATGAGAGAGCTCGGGATCATCAAGAAAAGACTGTTTTCTAAAGCCACCATTGCAGAAGAACCTGGAGACAGAAGTCAGCAGGGCCCGGGGAGGGTGATCTAAGAGCAGAGGTTCTTATCTGTCCACAGCTGCCTCAGAAAAATAAAGGGACAAATTCGAAGCAGGAGAAGTAACAATGGTGTGGGAGCACCTATTCATTAAACCTCCCAGATGGACACTCAGATTAAGGAGAAGACAGAAGGATGAGCTTCTGGAGGAGGTACCTATTACCTTAATGAATGGTTGGAGTCACTTTTGTGATTCATTTTGCCACCAACACACAGAAAACCTTGGTATGTCACCCCAGAGGTGGCAGCTCAGTGCGTGTTCTGTGTGTGATGGTTTCTCCACTGGAATAAGCAGAGATAAAGGCAGGATTTGTCCTGGAGGAGTTGGCAACCACCTCCACTGCAGCCCTAATACTCAGGAACACCTGCTCCAATGTTCCCTAAAGGCCTAGTGCCCTGGAGCAGCCAGATGGAACATTGGGCTCCACACTCTTTATTTCCCTGGCTCAGCAAAGCCTGCAGGGTTGGAACCTCCATTTCCAGAGATTAACACCCTGAACTGCCACAAAGCCACACGCTCCTGGAGATAAAGGACAGCAACAGTCATGGCACCTCTGGAGTGATGATCCCTCCCCGCACTGAGAAAGGTCATGGAATCATAGAACCACGGGATGGTTTGGGCTGGAAGGGACCTTAAAGCTCATCTCGTTCTGCCCCCTGCCACTGTCCCAGGTTGCTCCAAGCCCCGTCCAGCCTGGCCTTGGACACTGCCAGGGATAGGACAGCCACCACTTCCTTTGGAGGTGCAAAGTCACACTTTGATTTCATTGTTTCTGATGGGGATGCCTTCACTGTTTGACCTAAATCCCCTGTTTTGGGAAACTCTTCCTTCCACGGCCAGAGATGTGCCCATACTAGCTTCGAAATCCAGCTGATCCCCTCTCAACATCCATTGGCACCAGGCTTAGGAACCTGGGCTGCAAGAAAACCCAGCACTGAGTGACTGGAAAAGAAAGCCAAGAAACAGCGCAGAGAAATGGGAATGGAAAATCCTCCTGTGGATCCTGCCCTGGGCTGAGCCCCAGTGTGGGCATCAGGCAAGGCGGGGGTTCTGCCACTGTGCCCTGCTCAGGTGAGACCCCACCTGCAGAGCTGCCCCAGCCCTGCAGTCCTGCACAGGCAGGACGTGGAGATGATTAAAGGGATGGAGCAGCTGCTGTGAGGAAAGGCTGGGAGAACTGGGATTGTTCAGCCTGGAGAAGAGGAGGCTCTGGGGTGACCTAATTGTGGCCTTCCAGTGCCTGAAGGAAACAACAAGAAACATGGAGAGAGACTATTTCTGAGGGCCTGGAGTGCCAGGACAAGGGGGAATGGCTTCCTACTGAAAGAAAGTAGGTTTAGATTACGTATCAGGAAAAAATTCCTCCCCATGACAGTGGTGAGGCCCTGGCACAGGCTGCCCAGAGAAGCTTTGGCTGCCCCACCCCTGGCAGTGTCCAAGGCCAGGTTGGACGGGGCTTGGAGCAACCTGGGATAGTGGGAGGCGTCCCTGCCCACGGCAGGGGTGGCACTGGATGGGCTTTCAGGTTCCTTCCAACCCAACCCATTCCATGAATCTCTGTTTCCTACCAACAGGACTCTCTGGCCATGCTCTGTTGAAGGATCAAAGAAAACACATTAGGTAAACATACACTTTTCTGAGCAAACTGTGCTGATTGGGATATTAGAAATTCACATTTTCATTTCCAGCTCAGCACCTGGGTGATCCCAAGTGATTCAGGCTCCCTCTTCCCCCTCGGCTCAGCCGGAGAGACACACTGGGGACACTCACTGGGGGAACTCCAGAGTAATTTCTCAGAGCAACAAACACACATCCATGTTTGGCCTTGTTATTCCCTTTGTTCTTGTTATTATGTGGTTGAATTTTCTCCCTTAATATCCCATGGGGAAATCCATCTGCTGGGCACTGCGTGTGATCCCAGGAAGTGTGAAGCACCTGCGTCTCTTGTTCCGCATGCAGAATGGTTTGCATGTGGAAATCTCAATGATCCAAAGCCAGCTTGGTGTTCAAGGCATCCCAATAATTGCACCCCTGGCATTCCAAGCTCCTCCTTGGCTTCACCTGGAGATCATTTCATGGTTTTTTTTCCTCCTGGGCGTTTTTGCAATGGTGTCACTGCTCAGCTCAGCCTTCCTGATCCCGTCTGCAGCCAGGCTGCTCCCAAAGCACAGACGGGAGGCTTTACTTTCCCTTTAATTACTGAGCACGACAGCTGTGGCTTCCTCAGCCTCATTTCATTAAGGGCTGACAAGCGCCCCGGGCTGTCCCCAAAACGTCACTGCCCCTTTGAGCAACTCCTTTCAAGTCACTCCAAGAGTTCATGATAAAGAGGACCAGTTGCTTCTGAGATTGCTACTGCGTTTGGCATAATTACCTGTCACACTGCGGGGTTTAGCACCTCCTTCCCACCCAAACCCTCATCACTGTCACACGCAGAGCTCTGCAGGGCAGGCTGTTGGCCCCCACTCTGAATCCAGAGGTCTTGGATGAAGACTGTTCACTCCTTTACCCCGAATCCTCACTGTTTGACCCCAAAACTGAACAAGAACCTTAAAATCTGAAAGGTTTTTATCCTTTCCCTTCTTTCCCCTTACTTTATTCACATAGTAACTGCCAATTTAATTTTTGTTGTACAAAATAGTCCATTTCAAGGCAGCTGGCAGAGGTCCTGTTTAATTCCTTATCCCAGGTCAACATCGGGGCTCCTCCAGAGCTGGAAGCTGCTCCTGTGCAATAACATTCAGTGGCTGATTCCTCCTTCCTTTATGGTTCAAAGCCTTGAAGTCTGCTCTGGGCTGTGCTCTGGGATTTCCAATAGGGCCTATATCCCAAAAATTGTCCATTTTCACGGCAACAGAGGCGTCACAAACCTTGTGCCTAAAGGTTGTAGAAAAGCTGCAGTCCGGAGTGAATCCCCCTCATTTGCATCACTTTTGGGGAAATGCAGAACTAATTATGTAATGGGAGTCTCCATCCTGCAGCTACGGGGTGATTCACTGCAGAGGAAAACACCAAAGCCTCCTTTAATCCTGGAAATGAAAAAATCCCCCTACTGAGCTGGACCACAGCCAGCCAGCACCGGGTGGAGACAGAGGATTCCACACCTCTGCCCTGAAGAATACCGGTGGTATTTTTGCTCCCATATAGAACCAGCCCATAACCCCTGGTGGGTAACACAGCCCACCTCTGCCACCACCAAACTGGGCTGTGCTGAACACAAGGGTGTTTCAAGGAAAAAAGCAAACCCTACCTGCATTTCCCTTCGGACAGCAAGAGAAGGATTGCTGCTCTTCAAACGCATCTCAGCAATCCCAGCTCCTGCCTCCCCCAGCCCACCCTGCCCCGCAGCGCTGTTGCGGCACCGTGCAGCTCCCAGAGCCGGTGCAGGACCAGCGACTCTGGTTCACACTTGGCTGCTTTGCATGGCTGCTTGGGGCTTGGGTTCCCTTCCTTTCTTCTGAGCAGGTTTGTGGAGTGTGTTGTCTGTGGCTGGGAGCTTCCTTGAGCCACCTCAATGACACAGACCTGGAAAAGTGGAGAGGAACAATCACAGAATCACAGAATATTCTCAGTTGGAAGGGACTCAAAAGGATCACCAAGTCCAACTTTTACAGAGATAAATCTGCTCATCTGTGCTTTGGGAAGTGCAAATCTCCTGAGAAGGTTTCATGGTTGTAGAAGAGAAACCTTGAACAACTTAAATTTAGATCAGAATTTACCCAGATGTTTGGTTTGGCCACCAAAGAAATAGGTCCAATGTTCCCCATGTTCCAGGGATGAGGCATCCAAAAAAATTTGGGATTTCCACTAAAATCATCTTAAAAAGGAAGTTATGTTAAGCAAAGGAGAAAAAAACCCTGCATGACCCCACTTTGTTTTATCCAAGGAGGTGGAAAATCCTCCACCACACGCTAAGCCTGGACCACAGGCCTGGAATATCTTTGTCCTGCCCTGATCCACCCCTTCTCAACTCAGATCTCTGACCAAGCCCTTCCCCCTCCCTCCCGTTAGTAACACTGACCACATCACAGGGAACAACTTGCTTTGGAATGAAGCGTGGATTGTGGAGCTGTCTGACTGCAAGGAATGAGTGTTGGTAGGAGGAACTAATTAGGGACTAATTTCTTACCTGTCTTTATCCACAATCTGCTCTGTTGCAGGTTCTTTGGATCTCGTTTGTTCCCACCTTCCTGGGGCTGCAGGGCTGAAAATCCAACCTTGGATTTCCCACCAGTGCAGCTACGAGTCCCTCACTTGGCTCCACCTTTGTGTGCTGGAACCAGTAACAGTGGAGCAGTGGTTGTAGTAAACGGTGTGTTTGGTAATGAAGAGACAGCAGTGTCTCAGGAGAAGAGCTGGACCATCTCATTTGGGGTCGCAAAGGGGAAATAAAACCACTGGACTACCCAGGAGCTGGAAACAGACTGAAAATTGGATAGCCGAAAACAAAGAACCCCAGATCATCCCTGATAATCATTCCCTGGGTAAAAGATGCCATAAATCTGCATCCGCTTCACAGAATCCCAGAATCACTGAGGCTGGAAAAGCCTTCCAGGATCATCGAGTCCAAGCTATGGCTGATCCCCACCTTGTCACCCAGACCAGAGCTCTGAATGCCATGTCTAGTCATTCCTTGGACACCTCCAGGGATGGGGACTCATCAGTCACCTTCTGTCCTCCAGGAAATTCCGAGACATTTAAACCTCTTTGTTAACACCTAAAATCAAAAGCTGAAATGGCACAAGCTGACTTGGTTTAAAGTGGGATGTTCCAAACCAAATCATTCTGGTGTGACTGGGAACTGTCAAACTCCCAGTTTGACTCTGTAAGGAATCCACCATGCAGTAAAGCAGAAATCCCACTCCTACCTTGTCAGCAAAGGAGGAAGATTTGCTCCGGAGATTTCTTTACCTGTCTCACAGCCCCAGGTGATTCATCCCCAGATCTCTGCTCATGCTCCGACTGTTTCATTGTTTGTATAGTGAGAGCAACTGGGATCACCATTACCAGGATTCATCCTCCAACTCCTCTGCTGCCAGAACACCAAATCTCTGCACTCCCCAGGTTCTGAGATCATTAAAGCCAAGCCTAAGGCACAAATGTCCTCCCCTCGTGTCCCTCTCGCCTCCTCCTGACGTGCTCCACCACCACCCTCTCCACAGAGGCCAAAGAGGGTTCTTGTTCCAGTAAATCTGATCAAATTTTTGCTGTTGCTGTTGATTCAAGGGCTGGATGAGTTTGGTTTTCCCTTTTCTGCTGCTCCTGAGCTAAAAGACTTCAAGAACTCGTCATTCAATTCTAAAGTGCAGAGGTTCAGCATCTTTATCTTATTCCAGGTCAGAAGAGAAGGAAGGGGCAGAGAGGCCAGGGAAAGAGCCTGTCTAGTGGCACACTTAAGAAAATACTCCTTATCTTGGATTCCTTATCCAGGCTGGGTGGAAGAAATGTCTCTTGAGCCTGCCCGGTTTTGTTTGGCTTGTGGTGGTTGCTGTCAGCTTTTGACATAAAAAAACCATTTTGGTAACTCTCACACATGGGGAATAATGAGCAAGTGGAAAAGCTTAAATGATAGCCTTGGCTCGGAGAACATTTCCTTGTTCCATTAATTCTGCGGGGGTTAATCGCCAGCTCAAATATTTACTGGGATGAGTGTTCCTCCCCCTGTGGCTGCGGCTGTGCTGCTGTTCCTGCCTTGTGCTGCAGGGACACGCTGTGGCCAGGACTTCTGAGAGATGATTTTCTGGGAGATGATTTTCTGGGAGATGATTTTCTGAGAAATGACTTTCTCTCTGTTCCTGTCAGAGTCCCACCTCTTCCTCCTCTTCCTACATTCCGGTCTTGGCACATTCAGCCCAGAGAGATGATGTAGGAGAAGAAGAATCCTATTGAAGGACCGTAAAGCCCATTCCATTCCAGGTTGCTCCAAGCCCTCTCCAACCCGGCCTTGGACCTTCCCGGGATGGGGCAGCCACAGCGTTTCTTGGCAACCCGTGCCAGGCCCCACCCTCACCTTTCTAGTCTAAAAATTAAGCTCAGTTTGGGTGGGTCAGTGCCATAAATCTCTCCTATTTTAAAGACCAATTTACAGCAGAATTGTCCCACCCTGCTCAGGATGGTTGAACTGGAAGATGCTGTTTAGGAAGGGTGGGGAGGTGTCTGCAGGAGGTTCCTGATGCAGGAGCAGTGTCTCTCCTCTCCTCATGCTGCTCTTCTGGCAGCACACATTTGGTTTTTGGAGGGGGAACCCTCTGAGTGGTCCATGTGTCCCCTGCATGACGGAAGGGACCTGGACCGTGCACTCAGCCAGGATGGCTTTGCTTCTTCCCATTCTCTTCTTCACCTCCTTGACCATGGTAGGCTTTGGTTTGGTGTCCTGGGTTTGACTGGAATGAAGTTAATTTTATTCAATTAGTCAACCAAACCCAAGACATTTAATAGAATAAAATTCCTGGAATGGTATTTCTAATTTTTTTTTTTCTAAAAGAACTTCATGGAGATATTGCTCCAATATCAAAATGTTTTCTCTGGTTATTTTTAATTCACGGAAAATCCACTTCCCCAGCTTATAATGAGTGTTTGAACTTGTTGTAATTGGAGAGGGAAAAAATAGTCAAAACACTCCTTAAGATTAAAAAGAAAATAAAAATAATAAAGTCAGAACAATCCCCAAGATTAAAACACAAAATTAATATTGGGAAGACAAGTACTGATCCCTTGCCAGAAGAGGATTTTGAGCTTGTTTTACAGCTTTAATGAATGGTTTGAAAACCATTTGAGATGAACCTTTTTCCTTTGCTCCTATGATAAAATTCTTAAGAGCTGTAACCAGAGAGAGAAAAATAAATGCAGCCTTCATTTCCCTCTTTGGTTTGCTAATATTACAGCTCAGAATATTTGGGTGTTGGCTCCAGGAGGAGGAGGAAAGGAGCTGCCGTTGTTTTGGGTGAGGGAGGATCATCTCTCTTTCTTCTCTTTATTATTCAGGCCACTAAAAGTTAATTATTCCTCTGAAATCAGGCAGTCACCTCCTGCTTCCTCGGTCGGGAATGGGAAGAGTCACCCTTGGCAATGCTCGGACTGTTTCAGGCTCCTGTCTGAGCTCAGCCCAAGGCCCCACAGGGACAGCCCAGGCTCGAGTCCTCTCTTAGTCTGGGGCTGCCTCGCTGTCTGACTTTGATGGTCAGGGGAGAAAGCTCTGGAAATCCTGGGACTTGCCAGGCTCCCGCCCCTCTGAGCTGGGAATGCCATGCAAAGCCAGTTCCTGGTTTTCCAGGCCATAAAGGCAGAGAAGAGGGAAGAGCAACGGGTCAGGTCAACCAGGTGAGGATCAAACCCCGGCGCCAAAGCAGGGCTTCCTCTCCCTCCTCTTCCCCAAGAAACTGTGTTTTTAGCAAAACTCAACAGAAAGTGGCCTCGGCACAAAGCCAAGCCAAATCATTCCAGGTATGGATTGTGAAGGGATGGCCAGGCCTCCTCACAGACACAAGACCCAAATTTGGAGCTGCAGTGTTTCCTGGACACTCGGCCAAGGCTGCGTGACATCCAGACACCGCACAGGGAATCCACAATGTTCACACAATTAACGGGAGCTGCCTGATGTGAGGCACTCCTATTTCCAAATTCCATTTGCGAGTGGTGAATGAAGCAAGCTCAGATGCAGAATTCCCCACGGAGGTGGGCTCCGTCCCATCTACTTGGAGCCACTTAAAAATGAAACTGCTGAACTGGGATTCCTCATTGGAAAGAGGGCACAAGCGTCTACCTCACTCCACCAGGGTCTGACACACAGCTGGTCAGAGCTGGATGAAGCATTTTCCACTCTCAGCATGGAAATGACATCCCCTGCCCTTCCCCAACGGTGCTGATCTTCCCCGCGTCACTCTTTAATTGTCCTTTTTTTTCAGGCTGCAATTAGAATTTTGCCCTGTGAGAGTGGGGAGATTGCTGGGGCTGCATGACCTGTAATTCTTCCTGAGCTGGAGACAGGAAGAAATTCCCTGTGATAATAACGTCTGCAAGTCCGGCGGGGAGAGGCAGGGAGGATTCCTGGGAACTTGCAGGCGCCTGGCATGGGACACCCACGTTTGGGTTAATCCCCCTGCCCGGGGCTGCCTCCAGAGCCGGCACGGATCCCATTGGTGCAGACGGCCTCAAGCTTGATGCTAATTAGGCACCTGCGTTTGGCCACACCCCGTGGCCATGTCACCCCATGGAAATGTCGTTTTTTCCATGAAATAAACCCCAAGCAACCATGCTGAGCTCAACATGGGAGACTCCAAAACTGGGGCAAAGTCAGCCTCACCCCATTATGGCCAAGAGATCTCATTGCCTTTTAAGTCATACAGTTCAAATAACACTTTGTCATCCCCAAAGCCACTAAAGCAAAGTTGTTATGTCTGAAACGCCTCTGGTCCCACAGCCCTGATCACCAGACCTACGAGCCCAGAAGGGCAGTGCTGAATTCATCTTCATTCAACTGGTCTGACATGGAAGGATCAAACAGATACATTGCTTGGAGGTTGCAACAGGCTGGAAAACACCACTGTGTGGTGCTCAGGATTATTTTGGAGGTTTCTGGAAATCTTTGACATCAATTGTTAATTGGTCTATAAAATACTTTACGTGATATGCTACCCAGTGGCACCTGAGCCCCACCATGTCCCAGACTGCCCACAGAGAATCCAAATGTCTCTTTACTTCTCCCCAGAGTATTTTTTCACCTGTTCTGTAGTTTCTTTAAATACCATCTATGGAAAAATTGAGAGACAAAAGATGTCCTTTCAAAGCAGTTTATTGAGGACACAGTGAAAAGCTGGGAAGTTTGAGCAGTCAATGGGAACAGCTCCATTCACGCTGTACAAGGTGTCAGCGTGGACAACTTATGCACCAGTAACTTCTCTTGGCATTTTGGGGGGATGAAATAGGAAAGGGGGTGATCTCTTCTAAAAATCAGCACGCCTTGAACCAGCCACCCCAACATGCAGAAGCAAACCAAGGTACTACGTGTTCATCCATAAGCAAATTCCACACACACAAAAAAAGCTGATGGCTACGGAGTAACCAGCAGGTGCTTTGAAAATTGCCTAGTTTCAGATTTAAGCATAAATTTGCAGCTCAGGGTTTTCTTGGACCAAAAATAGATAGGATAAAAATAAAGGCAGTCTGCTCTTTGCAGCCTCTCCTGGGAAAAGTTAAAACAGTTAAATCCTCACTCTCTTTTCTGAAATGCTTTGGGAGGAGCTGGAAGAAAAAAGAGGGGTCTTGGAGAGGGGAATATTGTTAATTAATCTGCTCGTTATGGGAAAAGACGGGGGAAGCAGCGCACAAGCAAACCCTTAAAGCTGTGAAAAGCTAAAGTATGAACTCAGAAATCACACTGTGCTGAGCACCTGCAGGAGAAATTTCTAGAGGGGTCTTTAGGCTTGGGAACTTTGAAAACACAACTCGGGGGGATAAATCTGGGGTTAATAAATGTGGGAATGGGTTTGGTGACAAATGTTGCTACTGACGGGCAGAGGAATCACCCTGCATCCGCTCGGCCCGGGGCTGAGCGCCGCTGTCCGGGGGCTCCGCCACCCTACGGGACCACGCACGGGTCTCTGACAACCCCGAAATTCCCCACCACGCCATTGTTGCACCCCACGACCTCGGGGCTGCTGGACACGACGACGGGGGGCCCCGCCAGCTGCCGGATGACGCAGCCCTGGTTCCCAAAGCCCAGCACCCCCCCGGCCTGGCAGGGCCCCATCCTGGCGTTCAGGGCCCCGCTCCCGGCGCTGACCACGGAGCGGGCCGGGTAGCCCCCGCTGCGGGAGCTGAACCCCCCGGCCTTGCAGCTGACCCCTCCAGCCTGGCAGAACACCTCCGGGATGCACTGCTTGGCCACGGAGCTGAGGACTCTCTTGGGGTGGATGCCGGCGCTGCGGGAGCTGAATCCCCCGGCCTGGGAGCTGTGTCTCCCGGCCCGTCTGCCCAGGGAGCCGTAGCCACACGCGGCCCCGTTGGCTGCCAGCATCCCGCAGTCATCGGGGATGTTGTAGCCGCTGCTGACCACAGCTGCAACAGAGCCCACGGGAATCAGCAGTTAGGGAGGAAAACTGGAAGACTTTCACAAGGCAGGTTGTTTCTTGAGTGCCAGAACCAATCAAACCTGATTTCCTCCAGATTTGTCCAACGTCTCTGAGCCCCTGCTCCTTCCAACTCTTCCCCCGTGTCCCAACACATCCCCTCATGGATCCTCCCCCTGCCCATGTTCCCTCCCAGGTTCAATACATATCCCATGATCACCAGGACATTTCCCTGTTGCCTCCAAGAGCAGAAAAGGATCTTGAATTCGACCTTCTCTCCCCACTCCAAAAGCTGATTTTTTAAAAATTCAGAGGTATTTGAGATTTTTGGGGCTAAACTTTCCAGAACTGGAAAAGGGAGGCAGAGAGACTGGGGCAGACATAATGCTGCTCCCAAAGGTATCTTTCCTAAACCGAGAAATCTTCACGGCTGAAAATGTGCAGTTACTTACACACGCTCACGGGGTTCCCCACACATATCCTGTGGGGAGAAAAGAGAAACGCATGTTACTCATAACTTCCAGCCACAATCCAGCCCACTTAGTCCCTCGTTGGAACATGCCTCACTCTCCCTGGGAGAGGAACTGTTTTTGCTGGCACCCGTGTGGCCTCCATGGCCTCCAGGCATCTCTCCAGGTCCAGTTTCTGTGAGCCTGGGGAGATCCTGGAGCTGTAGAATTCACTTGGGAGCATGAACTGCCATGGCCTCAGATACACAGGAGAGAAAAGTGTCACCCACCTGCTCTCTTCACCCTCGAGCAGAGTCTTGTAGGTGGCAATCTCAATGTCCAGGGCCAGCTTGACATTGAGCAGCTCCTGATAGTCCCGCAGCATGCAGGCCAGCTCGTCCTTGGCCTTCTGCAGAGCGTTCTGCAGCTCAACGTGCTTCTCCCGGGCATCTTTGAGGGCACAATCGCCGCGCTGCTCAACGTCACAAATAGAGGTTTGCAGGCAGGAGACCTGTCAGGGGAGGACAACAGTGCAGGCATCTGCAAGGCTTCTTGGACACTCTGGATTTGGATAAATCTGCTCTTCCATTTGCAAACAGGGAAAACCCACCAGCATCCCATCCCTCTCCACCCACTTTTCACTTTCCAACCAGGCCTAGAGCAGATCTTAAGTCTCCTAAAGATCAGTGCGTCACCTTGCCCTATGTCTGAGCTGTCCTACATCTCTGGAAACATCTCCTACCTGCTTCTTGACGCTCTCCAGCTCACACTGCAGCTTCTGGATCATCCGGGTCAGCTCTGAAATCTCACACTTGTTGCTCTGCAGGTCATCGCAGTATTTCCCTCTCTTATCCTGCAGCTCCTGAAACTGGAACCAAGAAACAGGACAGTCGTCATTTTTGGCCTGTGACATTGCCAGGCACAGACCCTGGTGGCCTCTTACTCACCCTGGTCTGGTAGAAAGCATCGACTTCTTCTTTGCTCTTCTGGGCGATCTCCTGGTACCAGCACTCGACGTTCTTGATGATGCTCTCCATGTCCAGGTCTCGGTTGTTGTCCATCTTGACGATGACCGAGGTGTCGCAGAGCTGGCGATCGACCTGGGCCCGTTCCTGCATGTTGGGAAGGGCTTAGTCAGCTCTTTTCATCTCTCAGGCTCTGCAGGGAGGGAAGGGCTGGGACACAGAGCGGCTGAGGGATGGAACAAGTCAAGAAATGTCCCTTGGGATGGCTCAGCAGAAAATCCTGTGGCGAGATGAGTTGCCACCTGTGACTGCTGACCTACGTGCTGACCTGCAGCAAGTCTGTCCACATCAAGGGCAAGGAACTGGAGTGACTTAACCCTTGGTATCCTCTCATCTCCAGCTGCCTGAGTGATTTAATGACAGGACTGAGCTGGGAGTTGCTTCAGCTCTAATCAGGCAGCTGCAATCCGGAGGAACAAGACGGACGCATCTTTTCTCCGGGGTAGAGTTAGGACACAGCCAGTTCCTACCTGGAGCTGCATGAAGGAAGGGGGACCCACCCTATCTCCAGCATAATCATGTTAATTTTATATCAACCTTGTACTTCCATGCTTTTAATTATTCAGGGCTTGGTATGAGACACAGCCCAGCGGGGTTTCAAGCAGGAGAAATGTGGAGCACCTGAAGGATGAGACAGGACCACCAAAGTCTCGGGATGGACCAGAGGAACTCACCTCCTCAAACACACATTTCAGCAGCTCTAGCTGCCTCCTTAACAGATCCACCTTCACCTCCAGCTCTTCCTTGTTCAAGAAGATGCAGTCTGCATCCTGCAAGAGGGGACACACACATTCCAGCCCAAACCTGACTGTAAGTGTTGGAGAAAAACACAGAGGCAACACCAACAAGACAAAAATGTGTCTCAACAAGATTTCAAGAGCAGAAAGGTGTGAGAAGATGAGTCAGGATACTCGGTGCCTCCTGAAGGAAAATGAAACCATTCCAACACAACTTACAGGAATTAGTTGATTTATCACTTAGGACGCAGCTACAAACCCACAATCAACTAATGAGTATTTAAACACAGTTTTTTAATATTCTTCAAATGATTCCTGCTTTTCTGATGTCCAAGAATAAAGGATGTGGAGAGACAGCCAGAAATAACCCGGTGTTCCAGTGTGACCTGTCCTGCTCTGTCCCCCTCCCACACTTCAGGAATGTTTTTGAGGCAACAAAACTGGTGCTGTAGTGCTGATGATGTAAATTTTGAGGAGACATTATTTTTACTTTCTACTTGCCTCTTTCCCCAACCCTGTGCCTCTTTCTAGGTTTCCCTTCAGCTCATCATAACACTTTTCTGGGTATTTGTTAATAATTCACTATTTCAGCCGAATTTTGCCCCAAATAAATCTACTACAGGTATAACGATTCATGTAGTTTGAGCTTCTCAAACCTTTTTGAGTGCCACAAACTCGTTCTCCACAGTTGTGCGCCTGTTGATTTCCTCTTCGTACCTGTTGGAAAGGGAGGAGAAAAGGGCTGAGGAAAGAAAAATGCTCAGACACTCAGACATCAACCATCAGGTATGAATGACAATAACCTCAGGTGTAAATGACAGTAACCACCAGGTACAAATGACAACTCTCTCTTGCACGAGGACTGCCACCAGGCACTGCCAGATCAGTGTCTGGAGACCAACATTAAACCATCCCAAGATCAGAAGCTTCTTCACGAGCAACAACAACATTACCAATGCAAAGTGTTCACCAGTGAGACAGAAGAATGTGGCGCTCCCAGAGGGGACATGACACAAGTCTGGGAGAAGTTACCCAAGATGAACCAGAAAAGCAAAATGCCACCAGCTAGAGGAGTCCAGAAGGTCCTTACTTGCACTTGAACTCCTCCACCAGCTGGCTCGTGGCACATTCTTCACTGCCCAGTTTCTGCTTTTCGCACAGCAAACAGTCCAGGCGCTTCCGCAGGTCACAGATGTAATTCTCGAAGTACAGTTCCAGATTTTTCCCCTTTTTTGGCAGCACATATTGCTGCAGAAGGCCCCACTTGGTCTCCAGCACTTTGTTCTGCTGTTCCAGGAATCGGACCTGAAGGCAAAAAATAGCAATTCCTCAAGTAAAGGGGTGAAGGCAGGGACTCAACACCTGTTTAACTCTCTGCTCTTAACCACAGGTGCAGGAATGGGATTTTCAGGAAGTGAGAGATGATACGGCACCATGATCTGAAAGTAATCTGCCCTTATTTAGAAATCTTTAAGTCACATGTCTGAATTATTTCAAAATCTAGAATTCACACATCTAAATTATTTAGAAATCTAAATGTCATGTCTACATTGTTTAGAAATCCAGGAGCCCAGTGTCTAAATCTGCCTTTCTTAACAATTACTAGGAACAAAACTCCTCCAGATGGTGCCTCTGATGTATTTTAGGATAAAATTGAGTCCCCAGATAGTAAAACTGCTTCGTCTCTGTTTTTTCTACAGAGAGATCCGTGGGTCACAGGTCAGATTTGAGCTCTAACATTTACATGTCTGGATCAAGATTAACCTCCTTTGCCTTCAGGAATGTTTTTAGAACTGTTGCTATATTTAAAGTCAAAGAGAGGAAGGAATTATTGGAATTATTTAACACAGGACAGAAAGATGAACCTGTCAGGGCTGTAACTTCCACCTGAGCTGCAGTGAGAAATCCAATTTGAACTGAGACTGTCCAAGAGGAGACACCTGCAAGAAAGTCCAGTGCAACCATGGCCATGATTCAAAGGCCGTGGAGTGCCAGGACAGGGACATGGCTGAAATAAGCCCCATTAAAAAGATCTCAGTCTGGACCAACATGCTCTTAAAATTATTATTAGTTATTAAAAATTATTAGAATTACCCTAAAATTCTCTGTGGGAAGCTGGACCCCTGCATGGACCGAGCTCAGAGATTCATGGCAGAGCTGGACTGGGGCTTTGGAGAAGGTCGATAGGCTCATGGCACAAGGTGGGTTTGGGAGGGGGTTGGTCAGGTTTTGTTTTCCTCCAGGAAGAGCAATTCTGGAGCAGGTCTGGACTCACCTTGTCGATGAAACAGGCAAACTGCGTGTTGAGGGTCTTGATCTGCTCCTTCTCCTGGCAGCGTATCTCATGTTCCAGTGGGTCCACCCCAACACAGAGGGGCTTCAGCAGCCGCTCGTCGATGCAGATCCCTTGGATGCCGTCGGCCTTGCGCTCGGGGTACCCCCGCACGATGCTGTATCCCCGGGGGCCACACAGGCCAATCCTTCCTCCTCCAGCATTCCCGTAGCCCATGCCTCCGAACCCCATCTCCCCAAAGCAGCCGGTGCCGCAGCCCCCGTTGACATAAGAGATTCTCCTGCTCCCGCCCAGGTTGCAAACGCTCCTGCTGCTGTAGGCGCCGGCGCCGCACCGCACGGGTTGGCTGGCAGATGCGGCGTAGCTGCGACCACAAATCTCCGAGGCTGAACTGAAGCCTCTTCGTCCCAGGACAGATCTCACCGTCGGTGCCTGCCTGCTCATTGTGGCTTATTTGAAGGTGGAATAGCAAAGTTATGGGGCTGCTCTGGTGCAGGAGAGGAGCAGGGATCCCACTGGAGCGACGCGAGGATGCTGCCCCTTATATATATTTTGGGAAGCTGGCCTTGATAGGATCAGGACGTTAATTTAAGCACTTAAGGGTTTGGTTTGCCTGGCAGCAATAAATGCTCCTCAAAATGCAAACCAGCCCGGCAAATAGTAACTACTGAGGAAATAAAAAGGAATCTAAAAGTGCTCTGTTTGCAAGTTACCTTCGAATACATTACAGTTTGAAGTGCTCCCCTAACTTAGTGCTAATTATAGTTTAGAAACATTTTTGAAGGAACTCTTTGTGATTTGTTTGCAGTGTGTCGTTTGGGGTTTTGTGTCTCATAAGGCTATGTGTGTGATGGGATGTTTTGCAGACTTGCACTTTGTGGGGGTAATTTCACAATTTTGGGTGCGGAAAAGTAGCTCAAAGGAAAAATAAAAGAAGAAAGTCAACCGTAGAACGACAAACACTGTGGAAGTTGTGTCGTGATGGATCATTTCTGTATCTGAGACACCAGTAAATTCACTGAGTTTAAGGTCTGGATTTGTATGCAAAGACTCAAAATGTCCCCCAGATACACGCATAGAATCACAGAATTCTGTGAATTCTGGGAATGTGCAGGATCCTGGGAATGTCCAGCATTTCAAGATGACCTTCCTTGAAACACCAGTGAAGCAGATCAGGTTTCATCCAGGATCTGTGACATATTTCTGTTTGCTCACACATTTCTGTGCCATCAGTGTCAGTTATTTCTAGAATTGTGCTGCAAGTTCTTATTTGTGACAGTTAATTCTTTGGCTTTCACTATTCTGGAGCTTCTCCCAAAGCTGGGTGTCGAAGCCCTTTCAGATTCATCTCCTGGAAGTCTCTACAGAGAACAAAAAAAGAACAATAGTCTGTTCCAGCTTGGTGAGATCCACCCCATTCACCAAGTGACGGCTGAATTTGGGTGACTTTGCCAGACATGTCCTTGACACTCCCCAAGGAGACAGCTCCGAGGGAAGGAGTCCCCGGGGCCGTGCTCAGGGGAACAAGGGTAATTTGCTCTCCGCAGGGGCTGGGCTTTCTGCACCAGCAGAGGAAGTCTTAATAAGTGGATTAGGCTGGACACCAGGGAAGGCTCTGACTCACACCGGGGAGATGAATCCCTCTCTCTCCTAATCACCAGCCCAAGGAGGTGAGGCAGGAAACCTCTCCAGACCTTTTCCAAACTGGCTGTTGGAAAGTCAAAACAAAAGGGCTCTTTCAGCTCTTTGCGGATGAAGTGTTTGGGAGAAAAAAAGGACATTATAGTGCGAACAACTGAGTGCCCTCGGTCCTGCCTTCTGAAGGGAGCAACGCTTGGAGGAATCTCCCTATTATACAATGGGATGGCAGCTGGAGATACCCAGGTTCTATGTTCCCTCATCCTCATTAACTCCCTCCAAAAACATTTTGCAAGAGCCAGGATCATAAAAATTATGCCAAACCTCCTCCAAACAAGCAACTTTCTAGTATCAAGTGGCTGAAAAGAAGATGCACATGGAGACCGCAGGACGTGACTGCAGCCCCAGGATCCCCAAAGCCATTAATTGAACCTGTAATTGCAACTTCTGTGAGTTTGAGGGGCTGGTGGTATAAATTAGTTGTGTAAACTGCTACTTTTGCCGTATCCAAAAGGGATAATTCCAGATATTTACAACATTCAGATTACACCTTTGTTTATAGTAGTTCAGGCTTGCGGTGCAAACTGGGCTGCCAGCACAATTGGAAATATCAGATTAAACAAATATGAGAGGCTTCAAGATGTAGTTTGGAACTTCTCCGGTCCTTGAAGTTCTAAACAGATTTATCAGAAGCAAATGCAGATTTGACTCCAAAGAAGAGCAGTTGTTCAGAACCCTGTGGAGGAAACCAGCCTCATCAGTCAGGCTGAAGCCGTGTCCCTCTCTGCACCCCATTATCCCAGTCGGATGTGTGGGAGACACCTGGAATGCAGTATAATCTGCAATTAAACATCTGTGAAACAGCTGTGCTGCAGCAGCCCCAGTTCCCAAACTTGCCAGAGCCACTGGGTTCCTGAGAGGGAAGAGATTTTGGGTAAAGTTGCTCAGCGTTGGCTAAAATTTGTGTGTTGGCCAAATTCCTGTTGTTTGTTCTGGATCCCGATGGGAAGGCAGCTTCATTTAAAGTCTGTCCAAGGAATAATAAGTGGTGTGTAAGACCTCAAGAATCACCAATTTGTTTTTGTGAATATGGCCGTGGGAAGGGGGAGGGCACTCTGAAGAAAAACCTGCAGCTTTTTGACTCAAAAAAAAAAAAAATACAAATGGGAAGGAGCAAGGAAACCAAAAAGGAAAATATTTTGATGAGGGGTTGGATGAGTCATTTTGACAACTTGCAATCGCTCCCTTTGTCAGCATTTCACTCCCTGAATGCACTGCCAAAAAGGGAATCCATTAGAGGAACACTAGAGTTCACTAATTTGTTTGTTGCCTCTGGAGATGATTGCGGACGAGCTCTCAGAAGGTGTTTTATGCGATAGTCTCAAAGGGCTCTGTAATTATCCTCAGCCATCGAGAGCTCCTCACAGTCAGGTTGGACAATGGCAGGAACCTGCCTGTGCCAACACCATTTGATCCATGTAAGATTAGATTGGAACATGGATTTTTACGCAGTTTCTTGGACTGTGCAGACTCTTGTCCAAGTCATTCATGGCATGTTGGAGGATTGATTTGATTAGTGCAGTGTCTTGTATCCTAAAGCCAAAGTTATCCAAGGTAATTCAGTCTCGTCATGTGTTTTTGCCTCTCATTAACCTCCCCCTACTCCATGTGAGAAGTCAAAGCTGGGATTTTCAAGGGATATTCCTCATAAAATTCATCAAACACTGGGCCTGGGTACACTTTCCTCCTTCCCTCAGCCATCAAACTGGCCATGGGTTCTAATTTCCTCTTTGAGACTCCCTCTCTGGCTGATGGGAAGAGATCTGGCATCTCCAGACGGTGATTCATCACCTCCTGAAATAGGCAGTGGAGGCAGGTGGGAGGAATCCACCTCTGCAGCTCCTTCTCTCTGTTCTTCCTGGAGACCAGAGGCCGTCTAGACAACCAGACACCGGCCCCGGCGCCCGCTTGGGGAGGTTGAGGGAGGTGAAATGAGTCCCACCCTTTGGGCACTAAATTTCTTCAGCACCTTTGAAGTCCTAATGAGAGCCCCAACATCCCACGCTCCTGGATCCGCTCGGCTCCTGGTGCCACATTGCCCGATCCTGTGATCGGAGGCATCAGAGCTGAGGCTCCCAACAAAGCAAAGGCTTGGTTTGATCTTCCTTTTGTTGTTTTCTTCCTCCCGCAGTGGAAATGAATGCGGAGTGTATGGGAATCCTGGATCAAGATGACATCCCACTGCCTGGAACAGCAAAGGTGTTAGAAAAGGTGAAAAAAGTACCCCAGTTGTTAAAAGGTTACAGAAATGTCCCTGTAAATCCACAAGATTGCTGACCCCTTCCCGTTGAAGCTGTTTTCCAGTTGAAGAGATTCCCTGAGCCATCCCAAGGAAGGAACTGCCTGTGGAAGGCAGGAAGCGTATTCAGCCAGAAAGAGGAAAACTCTTCCTTTCGTTGTGTCAAAAGTCCAGTGTCCAAATAAAGTGTTGGATTGGATTGGATTGGATTGGATTGGATTGGATTGGATTGGATTGGATTGGACTGGATTTGTGCAGCTTTGGGAGGTGCTGCAGAATGTCTGATGTTCAGAGAGGCCAGGCTGAAGTTCAGCACTTGTCAAATTAACTTATCACATCTTGAAATGCTGATAGGGGTGTTTGGAGGCAAGGAAACAACCCTAATTCCATGTCATTGCCCTGATTTACTCTCCTCTTGCATAAAAAGTGAGAGGACGGTCTGTTTCCAATGGGAAACCTTTGGAGATCAAAGCCCTCCTAATGAATATTTATACTTGTTTGATTGCTCTTTTCTTGTCAGATATTTCTTGTGGTTTCCTTCATTAAAGATTGAGCCTGATTTATTTTGCGCTTCTCATATTTGATCGGGAAATAACTTCTTATCACATGAGAGTGTGGGGGGAGAGGAAGCTCTTCCAGTCCTGAATCCCGGTAATTTTGGCAAGGAAAGACCTTCCCTCTGGATTTCGCCTTTGGTAAAATGTATCTGCCCAACCTGAGATTCATTTCTTTGTTGTGCTCTTTCATCAGTTTAATCACAAAACAATTTAGGCCTTTTTTTTTATTATTGATTTTATGTTGATTTATGTTACTCATTTCTGGTTTCTTTTTTAATCTGTTCAAATGTACAATGAAACAGAAAGATCTCTTTTTGATCTTTTTGAAAGCCTGAATTGTATTCATAGGACCTGGAAAATGATGTTGAAAAACCAACCAAGCACATTACGGGTTTTTTTTCCCCATAATACCCTCTTCCAGCAGATTTTGAAGAGATATAAAAAGAAGGTGTTTTGTCGTCACATGTCTGTGGCAGACATGACATAAAAATACAAAGACTGAGAATGATTTCATTCTGAATTTTTAAACACCCATTGAATTCAGGTAGGAGACAAATTTGGTGCAAATCATCTTAAGAGCTTAAATTTACACCAACCAAAGACTGGGTCTACATCATTGGATCCACATTGCCCCACCCCTGGAAGTCTCCAAGGCCAGGCTGGAAGGGGCTTGGAGCCACCTGGTCTAGTGGAAGTTTTCCCTCCCCATGGCAGGGTGTGGAACTGGATGGACTCTAAGATTCCTCCCATCCCAAACCATTCCATGATTCCATGACTCTCTCCAGACAGCTCTGCCTCCTCTGTTTAATTAAGACTTCTAATCATTAGATATGTCTTGTGCAATTCAGGAATGAGCATTTCTGTACTTCTGGTAAACATCTAAAAGCAAATGGTAACATGTTGGTTCTCCATTAATTTTACTGGAAAAGGAGCAAAAGGTTTAAAGCCATTGAGTCATCCCAGGAGAGGTGAGGGTGGTGTAATTTATAGGTGTCCAAGGAGCACAAGTGGAGTAATTAATCTCTGCTGACTCCAGCAGGTGGAATTCTGAATTAAGATTTCCTTTATGGCTTCCCTGCCTGCACAGGATGACCAACCATTCTCAGGACATCACTAAAGTCCTTCCTTCCTCTCAGTGACCCCGTGTGTCCCACCACAAAACTCCAATCACTCTCCCAAAGCTACATCAGAGAGACTTTGATGAGCTCCTTTCCAGAAACACTTCCCAGAACACTTAAGGGAAAAGATTCTGGATTATATCTCACAGTTTGGCACACAGATAGCAAAGGTTTCATCAGGAAAAATAAAAGAGCCTGATGGGAAACAGGAATTGAGTGATAAGAGGATAAGTGCCCCAACACAACCAACAATCATTTAAAGAAAGAGCAGAAATCAAAAGGATTTGGGGGTTTTTAATGTTCCAAGTGTCCCTTTTTGATGTGATCCCGGTGGTGGAGCTTCTCTGATGTGGTTTCCTGATGCTCCAGTGTTCTTGCACCCAATCCGCCTCTGCCTCTTCCTGAGGCGGGGTTGAGGTTATTTTTAGCACTAAAAGTGAAGCAGGACTTTCCTACTTCCTACTTTCACTACTTTAGCCCTTAAATCATGCTTGTCCCAGTCCTCACAGCTGAAATTCAGATCTGGCTGTTCCTGGGACAAGGAGGTCCACTTGAAATCCTCAGCCCTGGCCCACACATCCCTCATGGCTGAGTGGAGCTTCCCATGCTCTTGGCAGCCCTGCAGCTCTTCCCACACCTCCCAGGTGCCCCAGTGCCTGGAAAGGCTGAGCCCCCCAGCTCCAGCCCTAAATTCCTCTCTCCTGGGGATGCAGCCAGGAGCACCAGGGATAAATTTCCTAACTACAGAGCCAGCCGCGCTTCTGGAGGTGAATCCTCTTCGAGAGGCACAAATGTTGTGGGGTTGGAATGCAGCGCTGCAGGAGGACTTGAATCTTCTGGGCCATCCAGACCCACATCGCTGGTCAGTCCCAGAGCTGATGGGAATCACTGTTGTGGGAAAACATGGTGTGAGTCCCTCATGGGGAGGACGCAGCCTCCCTTCCCCTCCTCTCCCTTCTTCTCCTCCCCCTCCAAGCCAGAGTGAGATGGTTTAATTTTGTAAGGAAAATTGAAAACCTTGATCTTACTTACATGCTCCCACAGGGCTCCCGAGGCACATCCTGGAGGAGAAGGAGGTCACAAGGTTATCCATGATAGAACGAGCATTTCTAGCACTTTCCACCCTCCTGGACTCTGTGGAGGAGCCCCAAAGACCGAGCACTGCCCACACACGGCTGTGGTGGAACCCACCTACTCTCCTCACCCTCCAGCAGAGTCTTGTAGGCTGTAATCTCAATATCCAGGGCCATCTTGCCAGCTGTGGAGCTTGTGGGAATCCTGCAGTATCCATGCCAGGTCATCCTCGGCCTTCTGGAGCTCATACTGCAGCTCATTGTGCCTCCCCCAGGCATCTCTGAGGGCACAACCCCTGCGCTGCTCAATGTCACCAAACGATGTTTGCAGAGACAAGACCTGCTGGGGGGACACGAGACGTCCTGCCTCTCCCTATCTTCTTTCACATCATTCCCATCTCTAAAAGAGGAATTCCTGCCTATTTTGAGAGTCCTAAACTGGGGGGTATCGAGGCTTTTTTTAGGAAAGCCAAACTTTTCCAAAATCAATAATCAATTATAAAATACTCCAGGAAGTCTGAACACGTCCCTGTGCTGCCAGAGTGGGTTTGAGTTTTGTTTGGAGGATACCAGTACTCTGCCCTAACTGGAACTAATAATTAAGGTTTCCCATTGCTTCCCGTTATAAACTATATAATGAATTAGATGGTCTGGAAATTATACCAGTTTCTATGGGTGCTGAATTACTGGTGAGTCATAATTCTACCTGTTCATTGGATGCTTTGAACCCATGTCAGAAGCCAGAATTCCTGCTGAAGCAATTCCAGCAATTTTCTGAGAGCTGTAGCTAATCCCATGATCTAATTTGGTGCAATTAGTTCTTTGCAATAATCAAAATGATCCAAAAGAAAATAGGCTGGGAGATAATCCTTCTTCCCTGCTCAGCACTGGGAAGAGCTTCCCTAGACCGATGGAGCCAGTGTGAGGCAAATCTCTTTGATAAAGATGAAAGAAACTGTGGGATCATGGAATGGTTTGGGTGGGAAGAGGCAGCAAAGCTCATCCAGTGCCACCCCTGCCATGGGCAGGGACACCTTCCGCTATCCCAGGGTGCTCCAAGCCCTGTCTAACTTGGCTTCGGACATTTCCAGGGGTGGTGCAGCCACAGCTGCTCTGGGAAATCCATTCCAGGGCCTCATCACCCTCACAGGGAATAATTTCTTCTTCCAATCTAAGCTAAATCCACCCTCCTCCAGTTTAAAACTATCACCCCTTGTCCTATTGCCACAGGCCCTGCTAAAAAATTTGTCCCCATTTTTTTATAGATGCCACAAAGGTGTAGAAAACACAACTTGGGATGTGACACGTAGGATCCAAGGAGTAAATCCTATCCATCCCACCTGTTCCTTCATGTTTTCCAGGTCACAGTGCCTCCTCTGGATCACAAAACTCAGCTCTTCCATCTCTCACTGGTGGGACTTCAGCTTCTTGAAGTGCCTCCACTTTTCCTCCTCAAGCTCTTGGAACTGTTAGTAAGGAAGGAGAAAGCTGGGAGTTGATACTTGTGGTTTATGTAGGAGCCTTGAGTCTCTTTCCAGAGTGAATTAAACTCGGTTTAGAAAAAAAGATTTGTGGATCCTGAGACTGCCAGCAGCAAATGGAACTTCCTTCCACTGGTCAACTTACCTACAGCTCCCCATTCCCAGCACATCCCACCACCTCTGTTCCAGGGGTGTTCTCCTGGCTTTGAGACGCACATAGTTTATCAGAATGGAAAATGAGGTCCAGAAATCACTTATTAAAGACAGGAACCAAACCCCACCACTTTTGCACTGTTATTTCTGACAGTGAGAGACCTACGAAGCCATCACCAGGCTTACCCTGGCTCTGTACAATGCTTCCAACTGGGATTTGCTTTTCCAAGCTATATCCTCACACCAGTGCTCCATGCTCCTGAGGATACCCACCATGTCCAGGGCTTGGGTGTTGTCCATTTTTAGAATGACAGAAGCATCACAGGGACTTCTTCCCAGCTCAGTCTTTTCCTAGAAGCTGTTGTAAGCAGCCATAAGTCACCAACACATCCCTGTCCCTGGATTTCTTATCTCACATCCCAGTGGAAGTAACACCACCATGGAGAGTCTGACCTGAGCCACAGCCCAGAAACTGGGTTTGGTTTATTTTTTTTCAGATCTCAAAATCTTGGTGATCTGGGATTCCCAAAGTCTGACTGGTTAATCCGGCCCGGATTCATAGACAAGGAGTGGATGGGAGGAAGAGCTGCCATTAGGAATGGTTGGGACTGGAGCATCTCTACGTGAGCAGAAACACATTTCAGGAACTCGATCTCCTGCTTTAGGGTTTCCACCTTTGCTTCTAGCTCAGCCTTGGTCAGATGGACACACTCCACATCCTAGAAGAGTTTCCAGACATTTAGAAGTCAAAATTATGCCTACACAAGGATCTAAGGCAATTCCATTATCTTTTTGGAGTAAGAAATGTTGTTTGAGAAACTTAGCTATCTCCTGACCAGCAACAGCTAAAGGGTTCCCAAGAATATATCCAGCATTGAAGTGTTCTTTCTGGAAAACCATCATAATTTGGGCACAAGAAGCAGGAAACCACCAGTTTAGAATGAAGTATTCTCTCAGTGGCGTGTTTTTCCACACCCCACACCTGTCCAAGAACTTCTAAGATTCTCTAGACCTGCCCCTTGCCTTGCAAGGACTGGATCAGAGGAAACCCCTTGGATCTCTGCATCCAAGCCTTCCATTCATCCCAGTTCCTTACCTTCTTCAGCAACATGAAGTCGCTCTCGGCAGTGGTGCATCTGGTTCATTTCCTGCTCATATCTGGTGGGGAAAAGAGGACACCAGTGAAGGGGTCATTCTAAGACTAGAGACCTTGTTTGAGTGGATATTTAGGGGACAGGGTGCTTTGGATCTCATCCTTTTGCATCTCAGCCTTTTGGATCTCAGGCTTTTGGATCTCAGCCTTTTGGATTTCAGCTTTTTGGATTTCAGCTTTTTGGATCTCAGCCTTTTGGATCTCAGCCTTTTGGACCCCAGATTTTTGCACATCACCCTTATGGATCTCAGCTCCTTAAGTCTTGGCCTTTTGAATTGCAGCCTTCGTTATCTCGGTTTTTTTGGATGTCTATTGATACGGCCCAAGCCAAGAGTCCCATTAGTGCAGCTGTTGGAACTCCTGCCACGAGGGTGGTTTCTCCTCACTCACTGGCACCTGAACTCCTGCACGAGCTTCTCGGAGTGGTTCAGCTCAGGCTCCACTTGGTCCTGTTCCCACCACAGTGAGTCCAGCCACTGCCACCAGCCACAGGCAAAGCTGCCCAAGACATTCCTGTTGTCCCTCTGGGCTGGCAGCACCTGCTTCCGCAGGACATCCCATCTGGTGGCCAACTCCCTGTTCTGCTGCTCCAGAAGGTGCATCTGCACTCAGAGAGCAAAGCCACCTGTTCAGGCGCATGTTGGGATGACTCCTATTGGGACCACAGGAGTAGGAATCTGCTTGTCTGGGTCAGCACTTCCCAGGCTCATTGAACAGGATGAGAGGACAGATGGGGATCAATGTGACCTTCCTGAGCCTGCAATCACATGGGAGGTGTCCCTACCATGGAAAGGGGTTGGAACTGGATGATCCTTGAGGTCCATCCCAACCCAAGCCGCACATGGTGGGATTGTTGGGGTGTCCTGCATGGGGCCAGGAGTTGGACTTGATGATCCTGGTGGGTCCCTTCCAATTTAGCATATTCTGTGATTCCATGATTCCATGAATCCATGAATCCTAGAGCAAAGTGATCTTGCTGCTCTTCCCTTCTCCAAGGAAGCCCTGGACAGCACAGCCTTTGTGGCAGCTACAGAAACACCAAACATTTAAATAAATCTGCACCAATGGGCTGAGAGTAGAAACCCCCATTCATGGATAGGATACCATGGAAAAAATCTGGCTGCAGAGAGAAGCCAACAATGCCAAAGTCCCTTTGGACACTTTGGAGGAACAACTCCCTCCCATTTTTAGTAATAAAACCAGATGTAGTTCATCCAAGTATTTAAGAGCATAAATCAGATTTTAAAAGCGTAACAGGCTCGACCTGCGCTCATGGCACCGGGGTCGCACACACCAAAACCAGCTCAAGGTTTATGAGCTGCAGTGGAGGAGAAACCAAAGTCTGGAACACCAAAGTCTTCTCTCAGCTCTCATTTTGTCAATCAAAGAAGCAAATTGGCTGTGGAGGCTCTTCAGCTGCTCCTTCTCCTGCTTTCGGATCCTCTGGTTGACCTTCACATCCAGGGGCTGCAAGAGGTCCCTGCACCAGGTGAGCATCTCCGCATCTGCAGCCCAACCCACTGGTGCCCCAGCACCCCTGACCTGTCCAGAGCCTGAAACAAACCCATTTCCATCCCTTTGTGTTTTGGAGGCTCTGGCCATGGCTCCAGGCTCCATAGCCTCTCCCTAACAACGCCAGGAGAGGGAAGCGCTGCTTCAGCTGAGGGTCAACCCACTAGAAGCAGAGGATGGTGAGGCAAATCTTCTCCCATGGGAAGATCACCCAGCTGACAGCTATGGGCTCGTGCTGGAAGACACGATGGAGGAGAGGACACAACCCAGAAGGACCCCTCTGCTCCGACACCTCCGCGCTCCACCTTTATACACATCTCAGGAGTGGGACTTGGTTGATGAAAAGGAATAATTTGGGCTTTTCCTGGGGTTTGCCATGCCTGGCAGAAATTGGGAGGTTTAAATATGCAAAACAAGTGAATGTTTATGAAATCCAGTGGAATTACTCAGGGTGTAAAGTGCGCACTCAGCTCGGATTCTTCTCTTGGGTTAGTTTGTCCTCCTTCCTTACAGTAAATACAGCGTAGGAAATGGCCTGGAGAATGTTTCTTTCTTCCAAGGACAGTTTCCTCTGCCATGGAGACAAGGTGGGAGAGCTGGGGTGTTAGCCTGGAGAACAGAAGGCTCCAGGGAGACCTTAGAGTCCCTTCCAGTGCCTAAAGGGGCTCCAGGAAAGCTGGAGAGGGACTTGGTACAAGGGCCTGGAGTGACAGGACACAGGGAATGGCTTCCCACTGCCAGGGGGCAGGGTTGGATGGGATATTGGGTAGGAATTCCTCCCTGCGAGCGTGGTAAGCCCCTGGAATGGATTTCCCAGAGCAGCTGTGGCTGCCCCTTCCCTGAAAGTGTCTCAGGCCAGGTTGGACAGGGCTTGGAGCACCCTGGAAGTGAAAGGTGTCCCTGCCCATGGCAGACGTGGAACTGGACAAGTTTTAAGTTCCCTTCCAACCCAATCCATGTTTCTGTGTTTCTTGTTAAGTCTTTGGCTTTGATTGTGTAGAACACATGGAAAATGAAACTCACATGGAGAAGACAATAAAGAGCTTCGAAACTAGGAGGCTCTGCCTCAAGGCTGTTAATTGGAACTGGTTAATCATTTAATTGAGAGCAATGGTAAGTTGGCTGTGGAGGGCAGACCATAAAGGAACCAGCAACCTGTATCCTGCAAAATTCCTTATTAATCCATCTGCTACTCCTTGTCACTATCCTTTATATCGGAGCTTGTAATTAAAACCCTCAGGATAGCTCAAGGCAAATAAAAAGGGATTTATTGGAGTGGCTTGACAGACGGAGAAGAAAAGGCTGAGAAGTTTCACAGAGTTGCTGAGAGCCCGAGAGGTGGAGCCAAGATTCCATCTCTCTGCTCATGGCTTCCTGCCAAAGTCTCTTTCAAAACAAAAAATGGTGAAGGTTTCATTTCAGATCACTCAGAAGAAATAATTTTCCTCTGCTACTCCACCAGATTAATCCTGAACTTTTTCAATAGGCTCAAACCTCGGTCAGTGTTTCTGTGGCCATTAAACATTTAAGCGTTTCAAATCACCAATAAATGGGATAATGTTTCCCCTGCTCATTTCTCTCCTTGGTTTTTCAGGGATTTTTAATTTTTTTCTTTTTTTTTTTCAGTTCCTGGGCTCATCAAAGGGGTTTTCACCACCTTTCACAAGAAAGCTGATGAAAAACAAATCTGGTTACCAGCAACCTTCTGGAATTCTGTCTCCAAGAGCAGCTGATGCCAAAGGTTTCCCTGTACCTCATTATTTGCAAATGTTCTGCTCTGGAACACTTTGCCCTTGGCACAGCAAGGGAGATAATTGATAGGATGAGGCAGCTGGAAAGACAAGCAGCTTAATTAGGGGTTCTTGACAGCGCTATCAATTACACCCACACAGGACAGCGATTGAAGTCCTGGATGTTTCATTTAAACACAGGCAGCGTCCATGGCATTCCCAGCTGGAAGAGCAGGGTTGGAGCCCAGGGAAGGACACTTGGCCTGGAGCTGCTCTGACTCAGCTTCATTTTGTGCCTCCAGTTTGTCTTTCCTTGGGCTCTGCTGAATCCCCCTCCTGGTACTCCTGAGGTACCCCGAGGGCCCCGAGCAGGGTTCTTACCCCAACTGCCTTGAAAATTTGGAGCTTTTCAAGCAAAGAAAGGGTTCACATAGAGTCTTTATTTCCTTGCTGTGGCCAGAGTCAACAGGGTGATAGCTGGGTCCAGGTTGTCCTCCCAGAACAAATTTCAAAAGGTAATGGATGGTTTCATTGAGTTTTCTTCCACTTTTCTCAGCCGAACTTCTGAATTTGGGTTTTCACAGCCCTGGATGTCACAAAAGGTTCATCAGATCAGCCTCACTTCTGGCTTCCAGCCCACTTGACCCTTGACGACCCCAAGTCCCCAAAAGGTACCTGAGGCCACCTGATGCCACCCTTGGGCTGTAGCTTACAGGGCCACATCAGCTCTCCCTCCCTCTCCCAGTTCCACCCTATCCCACACAAATTGCTGTAGAAGACAAAATATTTATGCCTCATTTGACAGTGGAAGGTCCCCAAATTTAAAGCATACCAGGTCTTCTCCACTTCTCCCACCCAGCTGGTGGAACTTGGTGTATCTGTGTAAGAGCAGTCTCCTTTCTGCAGCTCCCTCCCAGGACAGAGAGGGTTGGATGTGGCACCAGGGTAATCACAGCTCACTAATGCTCTTCTAATCACCAGGAATTTTGGAAAGAGGCCCAGCAATGAGCCCCACAATTTTCATGGTGCTACAATACAGCCATGACTAATTTCACGGCTTTTTGCCAAATTAAATCAGGAGGGAACATCTTGTTCTGGTCACATCTACACAGCAAAGATGTAAAAAACTCCACCAGTCAGACTGGGAGAACTGGGGCAAAACCAGCTCCACACCAGTACAGCACAACCTTTTCCTCCCACTAGATGGTGTTGTGTAGTGCATTTGAGCCGTCGTGTGGGTTCCTGGGGGTGCCAGGAGCATCCTGAAGAATCCTGGAGCATCCAAAGGAGGGCTGTGAGGATGGGAAGGGGTCTGGAGGGGCCACACGAGGAGCAGCTGAGGGTTGGTTTGTCCAGCTGGAGAAGAGGAGTCTTGAGGGGAGACTCATTGGGAGCTGAAGCTTCATCCCGAGGGGCAGCTCCCATCTCTGCTCTTGGGACCAGGGACAGGACCCAGGGAACAGCTGGAGCTGTGTCAGGGGAGGTTTAGGTTGGATATCAGGAAAAGGTTCTTCCCCAGAGGGTCGTGAGGCACTGAACAGGCTCCTCAGGGAATGGTCACGGCCCCAAGGCTGCCAGAGCTCCAGGAGCATTTGGACAATGCTCTCAGGAGGTAGGATTTTGTAATTAGTCAGATTTTTGGGGCGTCTGTGCAAGGCCAGGAGTTGGACTCAATGATCCTCGTGGGTCCCTTCCTGCTCAGGATATTCCATAGTTCTGTGATTCCATGGGATGAGCCAGTTCACACCTCGAAACACTCAGGAACCTCCCAAGATGCCACAAGCAAGAGGTTGTTACAGCAGTGGGAGGAAATATTTAGGACAGCACTTGGACAATGAGGTCCTCAATCCATGGAAGCTGACGTTCCCCGTGGACTTGTGCTCCCAGGCTGACTCAGCCTGGGATGTTCTGTAAAACACATGTGAACCTCTGGCATAAAACCAACACTGAGACAGAGCCAACACCAGCTCCAAGGAGAACTGACCTTCCCCCAGCTCCTCCCCTCTCCCTGTCTTCCCCTCATTCCCGAGATCCCGTTCATCCGCCAGCACTCCTGGAGGCTCCCACTCTGGCTGGGCACAGGGTGTCAGCAAACTCCTTCTCTCGGCGTTCACAGCCTGGTGGTGATGGAAAACACATCCCAAGACATCAGCCAAGGGCCCATTCCTTTGATCTTCTTCTTCTCATGGCTTCAGCTCAGCTCCTGAATGCCAACACTCGAAATGTCTGCAGCCTTATGGAGTCAATCTCGTGACATTTTCCATCCAAAAATTTGTGGGTGATCTCGAATTGACATTTGAAACAGAGGCTGAACTTGGATGATCCTTGTGGGTCCCACCCAGCTCAGGATATTCAATGATTCTGTTGTTCTATGAACTTAGGGATGAGCCAATGAGGAGCCAGCAGTGGACACGGCCATGGAAACATCAACATAGCACCTTTTTGATGTTTTCCACACATTTTTCAATGTGCTTTGGTGCTGGAAAGAAAATAGTCCCCTCGATCACCCCAGCTCAAATCTAAATGGTCCAAAGAACTCAATCTCAGCCTTCATCTTAAATTTCTGTGGTCGAAACACCTGAATGGTCGTGTTGGTCTTAAATTTGTGTGGTCTGAAAACCTGGAATTTGGACTTGGTCTTAGGTCTCTGTGGTCCAAAACCCTGGAATTTAGCCTTGGTCTTAAATTTTTGTGGTCCAAACACTTGAAATTTGACCTTGATCTCAAACTGGTGTAGTCCAAAGACCTGAATGGTGGTGGTGGTCTTAAGTTTTTGTGGTCCCAAGACCTGAAAGTTGACCTTGAACTTAAATTTGTGTCCAAAACCCAGAAATCTGGCCTTGGTCTTAAATCCATGTGGTCCCAAAGACCTAAACTGGGCCAGATGCTCTCCTTGCAGAACCAGCAGGATCTGGATCAAAAGCTGCTGGAGGAAAGGAACTGCTCTAAATAAACACTAAAAACTGCGGTATTTTTCAGCAACCCAAATGCCAGACGAGATTTTCCCCTCCTACTCCAACAGGGATAATTGGATGTGAAAGGAGGTGCTGGAACGCGTGTCTCCAGAAACTGGGGAACCCTTGACGGCTCCTCTGACGAGCAGAACAGGTTTGGATATTCCCTTCCAAGCCTCCCCTGCGGCACCTGGGATACTCCGAGTGTGTAAACAGCACTGAACCCCCTCGGGGGTTCCCAGTTGCTGCTCTCAGTTCCCCTTGGAACCTCAGAAGTCTGGCGTCACCTGGAGCAGATGCTGTGTCTGATCCCCAGCAGGTGACTCATCCCCTCCAAGGGAGAGGCATGAATAGGACACTGGAATTGCCTCCAGAAGTGCCTATTTCTCACCAGTTTTCTTCCTTTCCATCCTTCCACGCTACAAAAGGGATCAGTAAAAAACCCTCAGGCCTGACCACAGCACTCATATTTTTATTATTAATAAAATATTTTTACTATTAATGAGATATTTCTATCAAAAATCCAATTTTTTACAGATATTTTTGTTAGTAATCCAATATTCTCATTATTAATCTGATCATTTTATTATTAGTCTAATATTAATCAATTATTTAATCAATAATCTAATATTTTATTATCAGTCAGATAACTATATTATTGATTAGATAATTATATTATTACTCCAATAGTTTTACATTGAATACTTTTATTATTTTATTATATATTATATTTATTATATTCAATACTTTTATTATCATATATCTTTATTAATAATAATTTTTTATTATTAATCAAATGTTTTATTGTTAATCTTATATTTTATTATTATTAGATAACTTTAAATTAATTATATACTTGTATTATTAATCCTTTTTTATCAATAATCTGATATTTTTATTACTTATGAAATTTTATTTCTTCTCATTAGAGATGAGAAATGCTGCACAATTAATTCATCAGTGAAACCAAAGCCCCATGACCCTCTGGACTGTACAGAATTACTCCACTTTTTATCATAAAAGATGAGGTTTCTCCTGAATTAAAGCCTAATCCCTTGGATAAAAACAGGATTGTGATGATGCAGAGTGGTTTTCATTTGGATCCTGAGGGTTCACCTGGATCCTGAAGCCTCTTGGGACCCAGGAAGCTGAATCTGGGTGAGACCCAGTTTTGACTGAAATACAATGTCTGGAGCTCACTCCATGCAGAGATTCCAAAGTGCTTCCAGACTTTGCCATGAGGGTTTGATTCAGCCCTTTGCGGCTCCACATGGAATCATGGAATGCGTTGCGATGGGAGAGACCTTAAAGCTCATCCTGTTCCATCCCCTGCCACAGGCAAGGACATCTTCCACTATCCCAGGTTGCTCCAAGCCTCATCCAACCTGGCCTTGGACACTTCCAAGGATGGGGAATCCTCTGGGAAATCCATTCCAGGGCCACACCACCCACACAGGGAAGAATTTCTTCCCAGTGCCCCGCCTAACCTTCCACTCTTCCATCCCCTAACCCACCCTTTGTCCCATCACTTTTTTCCAAGTCCCTCTCCAGCTCTCTTGGAGCCCCAGTGAAGGAAAATTACCTTTAAAGATCACTTCCAATCCAAATGGTTCCATAATTCCATTGACATTCCGTGGTTGTTTTTGTGGCTCTACAGCCCTTTGCAAAAGGCTCTCCACAGTGGATTTCCCAAAAATCTGGGTCTCTCCCCCTCACCCTTCTGCCACTCCCAGGACTCTTCACAGTTGGAATTGTTTCCAAAAGAGAGAATCCTCCTTCCCTCCAACTGGGGAAAGAACATGAAATATTCCCAATGGGATTGGGGCACTCCAGTTATCTCAGTGGAGTGTTGCTAAACAAGGGTGATATTATTAAATCGATCTTCTCAAACAAACTTTTGAGGTAAAATCAGCTGCTCTGTGCTTTGTTAGAACTTTTGATTGGACTGTAAGGAGATTCTGGGAGAAATTTAGGGAATATCTTGCTTCCTGTGATGAAAATCAGCACTGAATAAGATCATAGAATCATGGAATACCCTGAGTTGGAAGGGACACACTATCGCCGTATGGGTGTTGATGGAGAACTGCTGCTTGTTCCAAGGGGAACCTTAGCTAGGCAACCCCTGATGGTGCTTCCTGGCACCTCACAAGTCAGCTCTCTCAGCCGTGCAACGGGTACACGCAGCCACGCTCACACTGAGCCAGCTAGCTCTGGCGACACTAGAAGTAAATGAGTCAGAGATGGCCCCCCGCCGGAGCACCCGACTTTATTGTTACCCTCGATGCTGTCTCGGGCAAGAAGGGGTGTGTTTCCGATCAGTATTCACTCTTAAAGGGGTACAGCAGGGAGGTAGGGTAATACAAGAACCAATGGGGATAAGGAGGGGGCGGAGTGGGGGCTGGATTACATCCTCTTCAGGGATACAAGGGGTCTGGCTGCTGGTCAGTCAGAGACAGTGAATCGCCATAGGGTCACAAACTCAATGGAGGAGGCCTTTCTCACTGAGGGAAGGGGGAGTCTGACACTTTGGAGCCTGTCCACCAGCGGGCCCCCTCTGTACCTGGGCTCTTTGGCCCCCCGGCCATGACAGCTGCTGGTTCAGCCAATGCAACAACACACAACAATCATCAAGTCCAACTTATGACCCCGCACAGGACTACCCCAAAATGAGATGCTGGCCAGCAAAGGTTTGCTCAAGTACACCCCATCTCACCTTAACTAGGGACTCCAGGGGGAAAACGGGACCGAAAGTGAGATGAGACTTTGTTATTCCCCGACTTTCTGCTCCTTTCTTTATCTGCAGCTGCAGTGTCAAAAAAAAGTCTACACAGAGTCTACCCCCAGGTTATTTAATGAGTGATTCCTGGAGAGAATGATGGATCCAAGGTGTAGCCACATGTCCTCGCTGACTGGTTGGACCAGACCTAAAGGACTTGGCCCTAAACCCCTTTTCACAGCAGATGATCTGCATTTGTCGTTCTTTTCCAGCCACCTTCTTCCACTTTTTCACTTTTTCCAGTTTTTTTCCTGTGATTGGATCAGATTTCCATGAACTCATTTATATGGAAAGTTCTATCAAACATCTCATCATAGACATCAGAGTCCTGCCCTCCTCCAGACCAAAACAAACACACTCGACAGGGTTTCAAGCTTTTAATTGCCAAAGACAAAGGTTCCAAACAGCCTGAGATGAAAAGCCCTGAGAAAGCCCGAGGAAGAAAGAGACACCATCACAATATCAGCGTCCAGCAGAGGAGTGGGACGGAGAGTCCAGAGATGGTTGTGCAGGGAGAGCTCAGGGTGATGCACAGCCCATCCAGACCAGTGGTGACAGCAGAAAAGCCCTGTTGCCCCCGACAATGAGGGAACTGCTTCATCCCGTTCCACTGGTGAGATTTTGCATCCAAGTTTTACTTGTGGGCAGCATCTCCAGAGAAACCTGACCCACTTCCATAGGCAGACCAGTAAGCCGGTCTTGGAGAAGACCACCCTCCTCCTGACCTGCATTCCTCAGTCCCATCTCCGCAGCTGGGTGTCCCGGCTCCACAGGTCCCTCTTCCGTAACAACTGTCCCCTCCAGAGCAATCCCAGCCTCCTTCCCCCCCACTGCCAGGGCTGCAGGTGCCAGCAGAGCTCGATCCCCAACCTCCAGAGATGGAGCTTCCACCTCCTCCATAGCCTGAACCTCCCCCATATCCAGAGTTTCCTCCATACCCTGACCCTCCTCCACACGCTGAGCCCCCTTCTCCCCCACCAATGCACCCACCACTGCCATAACTGGATCCTCCATGACCTAAGCCTCCCCCTCCTCCTCCTCCAGAGATGGATCCTCTCCTGCCAGAGCTGCTCCAACCTCCAGAGCTGATCCNAGACCTCCCCCACCCCCCAGAGCTGCCCCCCCCCCGGGGGGGGCTGCCCCTGCCACTGCCAGAGCCATAACCACCAGAGCTGTGACCACCTCCAGAGATGGAGCCTCTCCTGCCTGAGCTTCCTCCATACCCCAAACCTCCTTCTCCTCCACCAATGGACCCGCCAGAGCTCAATCCTCCGCTACCTGAGCTTCCTCCATACCCGGAGCCAATTCCTCCTCCAGAACTGCTCCCGCCACTGCCAGCGCCCGATCCCCACCCTCCAGAGCTGTGACCACCTCCAGAGATGGAGCCTCTCCTGCCTGAGCTTCCTCCATACCCCAAACCTCCTTCTCCTCCACAGATGGACCCACCACTGCCATAACCGGATCCTCCATGCCCTGAGCTTCCCCCTCCTCCTCCCCCTCCTCCAGAGATGGATCCTCTCCGGCCAGAGCTTCTTCCATACCCTGAATCTTCTCCATACCTTGAACCTCCTTCTGCACCACCAATGCACCCACCAGAGCTCGATCCTCCACTTCCTGAGATGATCCCCCCACTGTGGGGGCTGCACCTGCCAGAGCTGGATCCATAACCACCAAAGCTGTGACCACTGCCAGAGGTGGACCCTCGCCTGCTGGAGCTTCGTCCTCCTCTATACCCAGAGCCTCCTTCTCCTCCACAGGTGGATTCACCACTGCCATAACTGGATCCACCACCGCCCGAGCTTCCTCCACCACCAGAGATGGATTCTCTCCTGCCAGAACCACCTCCATATCCTGAACTCCCTCCATAGCCTGAACCTCCTTCTCCTCCACAAATGGATCCACCACTGCCATAACTGGATCCTCCATGACCTGAGCTTCCTCCTTCAGAGATGGATCCTCTCCTGCCAGAGCTGCTCCAGCCTCCANCTCTCCTGCCAGAGCTGCTCCCGCCTCCAGAGCTGATCCCCCCACTGTGGGGGCTGCACCTGCCACTGCCAGAGCCATAACCACCAGAGCTGTGACCACCTCCAGAGATGGAGCCTCTCCTGCTCGAGCTTCCTCCATACCCAGAACCTACTCCATACCCCGAACCCCCTTCTCCACCACCAATGCACCCAGAGCTTGATCCTCCACTGCCTGAGCTTCCTCCATACCCGGAGCCAATTCCTCCTCCAGAACTGCTCTCGCCACTACCAGAGCCCGATCCCCCCCGTCCAGAGCTGTGACCACCTCCAGAGATGGACCCTCTCCTCCCAGAGCTTCCTCCCCCTCCATGCCCAGAGCTGCTTCCTCCTCCAGAACTGCTCTCGCCACTACCAGAGCCCGATCCCCCCCGTCCAGAGCTGTGACCACCTCCAGAGATGGACCCTCTCCTCCCAGAGCTTCCTCCCCCTCCATGCCCAGAGCTGCTTCCTCCTCCAGAACTGCTCTCGCCACTACCAGAGCCCGATCCCCCCCGTCCAGAGCTGTGACCACCTCCAGAGATGGACCCTCTCCTCCCAGAGCTTCCTCCCCCTCCATGCCCAGAGCTGCTTCCTCCTCCAGAACTGCTCTCGCCACTACCAGAGCCCGATCCCCCCCGTCCAGAGCTGTGACCACCTCCAGAGATGGACCCTCTCCTCCCAGAGCTTCCTCCCCCTCCATGCCCAGAGCTGATTCCTCCTCCAGAACTGCTTCTGCCACTGCCAGAGCCCGATCCCCCCCGTCCAGAGCTGTGACCACCTCCCGAGATGGACCCTCTCCTCCCAGAGCTTCCTCCCCCTCCATGCCCAGAGCTGCTTCCTCCTCCAGAACTGCTTCTGCCACTGCCAGAGCCTGACCCATACCCACCAGAGCCCCTGCCCCCTCCAGAGATGGCTCCTCTCCTGCCACAGCTGCTCCAACCTCCAGAGCTGATCCCCCCACTGTGGGGGCTGCATCTGCCGCTGCCAGAACCTGATCCATAACCACCAGAGCTGTGAGCACCTCCAGAGATGGAGCCTCTCCTGCCAGAGCTTCCTCCTCCATACCCTGCGCCTCTTTCTCCTCCACAGATGGACCCACCACTGCCGTAAC
>VZTD01002846.1:7646-38451 GCA_013397725.1 Rhagologus leucostigma | reverse complement strand
GGCCGAGCGGGGACCCCCCCCCCCCAAAATTAAACCACCCCTCCTCAAGCGTTAGTTGTGTCCGGTAACAACAACACCACCCAGTTCCTCCCGATTTATAGCGGGGGGTGCGGGTTGGCTCAGCCTTGTCGGCACCCACGGGCGAGGGTCCCGTGGGGAATTCCTGCTCCGGACCCAGCAGCGCCTCGCCCGGGGCTGGAAAACTCCGCATTCCCACGAGTGCCAGCCCCACGCTCGGCTCGCACCGACCCGGGCGGGTGTCTGCCCCCCGAGGGTGACAGTGACACCGGTGTGGAACGCACACCTGACCACCCCCCCGACACGAGTGGCACCTGCTTCCCGCTGGGAATGCAGCTGTTTCCTGCCCGGTCGGGGCGGCTGGGGCTGTGGGTGCACCCCAATCCCTCGTGGTGGGGTTTAGGCTGGGTTTAAAGCTCCTGAGTCATGAGGACCTGCCGCTAAACCCGGCTGGTGAGAGCGGGACAGCTCAGGCACTGACAGCGGTGTGATTTGGAACGGCCTTGAGCCAAAATAAACCGAGGCAGACTTAGACTGGCACGGAAACGGCCGCATGGGGGTTGGACTGGCTTAGTTACAGCTCAGCTTAATGGGTCGGAGCATCCCGAGCAGAGTTCTTTACCCAACGGGAGGGGGGAAAAAACCAGAGTCAGTCTCACCTGGGATGCTCTGGATGGTTTTAAATTACAGCCCAGGCTGGATGGAGTCTGCAGCTGAGAGGTTTCACTTTTATTTCACCATCCCACACGTCTGCCTCGTGGGAACCCCATCCTGATCCGGGTGTTTCAGCAACCTGGAGAATCACTGGTATTCCATGCACGTGGATCTGCCCCCCTGCCCCGCTCAGGTGAGACCCCACCTGCAGTGCTGGGTCCAGGTCTGGGGAGGGCAGGAAGGACGTGGAGCTGCTGGAATGGCTCCAGAGGAGGCCACGATGCTGCTCTGAGGGCCGGAGCCCCTCTGGAGCCAGGCTGGGAAAGCTGGGAATGTTCACCTGGAGAAGAGAAGCTCCAGAGAGACCTCAGAGCCCCTTCCAGGCCCTAAAGGGGCTCCAGGAGAGCTGGAGAGGGACCTGGGACAAGGGATGGAGGGGCAGGACACAGGGAATCGCTTCCCACTGCCAGAGGGCAGAGTGAGATGGGATACCGGGAAAGAATTTTTCCCTGTCACTGCCGGTGAGGGGCTGGGATGGAATTCCCAGAGAAGCTGTGGCTGCTCCTGGATCCCTGGCAGTGTCCCAGGCCAGGCTGGACGGGGCTTGGAGCACCCTGGGATAGTGGGAGGTGTCCCTGCCCATGGCGGGGGTGGCACTGGGTGGGATTTACGGTCCCTTCCAACCCAAATCGTTCCAGAATTCCGCGAAATGCCGCCATCCCTCCTCAATTCCGAGCGTCCCACACCAGCACTGCCCCATCCCCCCTCACCTCACCGCAGCCTGTGCAGGGCTTGTGACAAACCGTGACATTATTTGACCGGGTCCCACCGTGTCCGAGCCCTGTGACACCCACCCGGGTGCTGGCAGCTTCCCCTCAGCCACGAACCGAGAGCCCCCAGCTCCCGCTGCCCCCACCCCGATCCTCCCTCGGGGTCTGTGTGGTGCTGAGAGCGGCCACACCCCATCCCCAAAACCCCGCTGGTCCCCACGGGGCCGGGACCGTGTCCCCCTGGGTGCTGTCACCTGACGGGTGGCTTCTCCCCGCTCCTCTCGGTCTTGTGACCGACCGGGCCCTGATTCACCCGCCGGGAGCCCTGCAGGTGCTCCGGGCTGTGCCGCGGCCGCGCTGCACATCCTCGGGGGACCCCCGGGCTTCGAAAAGGGGAACTCGTCAGGGTGTTTCACCTAAGGGGAACACGAGCCCGGTTTTCGTGCCTTGTGGCGAGGCTGATGGGAAGAGATTGCTCGTTCCCTAAAGCTCGCCGGGGCTGGGAGCTGAGCACGGACAGAGCTGAGCCTTGAAGGCTGGGAGACATCGCGAAGTGCTCTGGAAAGCTCCACACGGTGCCGGGCTCTGGGTTTCAGGCTTTTAACTCCGCTGAGGGAGAGAGGGATCATCTGTAATGATGGCGATGATCACCGCCATTGTCACCTCATCCCGGATTACAAAGGATGCTCAGACACGGAGCCTGAGGCACGCACCGGAGCACGGAGCCTTTCCTCCCCAGCCCTCGGATTCGCTGCAGATGCAGATCTGGGGCTGGTAAGGTCACAGAGTCGTAAACAGAGTGTGGCTGGTGGGGATCTGAAAGGTCACCGGCCTCCTACCCCCGGGGGACGACTGCGCCAGGGCCACGCGTGTAGGCGGCTGCCTGGATGGCCGACAACACAAACTCTTCTCGAGCAGCTTAGAGAGGGAAAAAATACACCCCGAGCCACCCAAACCACGGGGTGGGCGTCGCGGGGCCATCTGATCAAGCCACGGTGGTTTCTCAGGGCTGTGAGTTTTGTTTTGGTTGCAAGTGCTGAGCTGATGTGGCACTTCAGGGGTGTGTGTTCCCTCTGGCAAACAACAGCTGCCCAGATGTGGCTGCACCAGCAGCAGTTTATTCTCCCAGCATCCCATGGCCCGGCCGTGAAAGAGGCTCAGCACTGGCAGGGATGGGATTTTAGGGTAATCCGAAATTTCTGGGGGAGGAGAAAATTTCTCTGTTGCTGTTGGGTGTGGGAAATCCTCATTCCAGGCCAAACTCTGGCTGAGGGAGCTTCAGCCAGGAGAAACTGCTGGGCAGCCTTCCTGATGCCAGGCCAACACCCTCCCGGCACGGCCTGCGTCCTTCCCAACGCTGTCTCCCGCCTCACCTTGGTTTTCCTGATTTGCCTGTGAAAACTCCACACCCTCCTCCTCCTCCGGAAATATTCGGAAACACTCGCACTGAAATATGCATGGAAAAGGAGACGGGCATCTCCCTCACGGAAAAGGAGACGGGCATCTCCTTCATGGAAAAGGAGACGGGCATCTCCCTCCTCCTGCAGGGGAGGAAGGGACCCACAGGCAGAACTTGCCTCCCCGGGATGTCCCTGGGTCGATCCCAAAGGATGGATCCCAGTAAGCCAAACCCCAGCGTGGCTGGTGGGGGGAACCATGGGAGTGCTGTGGGTGGCTGTGGGAAGCCCTTTCCTGCCTCAGTTTCCCCCGTGGCAAGACAGGGATCAGCCCTGCCTCACCCTGGGCGGCAGCAGGATGAAAAGCTTGGGATGGGGAGGAAAAGCCCTTTGGAGCAGAGCTCCAAACTTCTTGCTGATCCTGGGAAATGGGTTCTGGGTGGCCGGGGTTGGTTCCTGAAGGGAACAGCCCTGGGAGGTGCCTGGAGGCCCAGGGATGCACCTGCAGGAGCATTTGGGGTGCTGTAGGGGGGGAGGCTTTCCCAAAGAGCATCCACGACTTCCCGCTGCTCCCAGGGGTGGGTGGGTGACTCCGAGGGGCTGCTGAGTGCGCTGGGGGAGCTGGGAAACCTCCGAGTCCGACACGGGTCTGGTTTTCCGAGCGTTTCCTGTTATTATCCAGCTGGGGAACAATAGCGGTGGCAGCTGGCGCAGTGTGACCTGGAGATAAGGAGACAGCTGATTAGCAGGAAAACTGCAGGGTAGGTCCGGAGTGAAAGTGATCCCGAGGGAGCAGCACCGGTGCGAAGGATGGGATTCCAGCCAGGGATCAGGCTCAGAGCAGGCTGCAAACCCAAGGATGATTTTCTGGGACCGGCAGCAACCTCGGCGTGGCGGCCCCAGGCAGGAGCCCTGGAGTGACCCCAGGAGGGGTTTGCAGAGGGGGACCACAAAGGCTTTTTTTAGTGTGAAACCAAGAACCAGAAGAGGAACCGACCACTGGAATCACAGCTCCCAGAGCCGTGCCATGACACAACACTCCGGAGACCCGAGCCATTGCCTGACGGAGAGGAGGGAAGGACGTCAGAACCCCCCAAATCCGCCGCATTCGGTGGAAAAAGGGCTCGGCGCTGTGTGAGCACAGAGGGGTGAATCCAGCATGGGGGTGTCCCGTGTGAGGGCAGGGACGTGCTTGCAGACAGAGAATTCCAGAGGCTGCGTGCCTGGGAAAAAGCGCTGCTCCCGAGGGCTGCGCTACAACCGGCGCGGGAGAAACTGGGGAGAGGCCAAAGGCGAGGGATCCGTGAGCCATTGAAACCAGCCCGGGGGGAATTCGCCATTTCCTAGCAATGAGGAAACGTGGGGTTGGCTGAGGACCCGCGGGGCTGCGGGCAGGGAATGGGAAGCGAGAGCTGCCGACAAGCGAGGACAGGCCGGGCCGGGGCCGCGGGGCGAGTCCGTCCGTGCTGGCCGGGGAGCAGCAGGGGCGGCTGGCAGAGCCACCCGGCTCTTTCCACCACACCTCGGGATGCAAAGCCCGGCAGGCATCCGCCTCATCCCGCAGCCAGCTGGGATAAACAGGGCAGCGCCAGGCAGCGGCAGCTCCCAGGGAAGGAGAGGAGCTGCTGGGCCGGGACCACCGTATCAAGAATGCTTTGGTTGGTTTTTTTTTGTTGTTCTACCGAGGAGCGTTTTGGGGCAAACCACATCTGAAGGTGCTCGTGGCTCCCGGAGGAGTGGGAGAGGCTGGGAGCTTCCAAACCCAGCCCAAACCGACTCGGGGAGCAGCTGAAAGAGGAAACAAAACCTGCGCTGAGTTTCTCCCCACTGAGCATCCCTTGAGTGCTCATCCCGGGATGCCTGACAGCGTCTCTGGGCACAGCTGAGCTGCTGCTTTCCCTCAGGAACAGCTGGAATTCGCATCCCAGGATGCTGCCAGAGCCTGGCTGAATGGTCCAGCCCCAGTGAGCGGGATGGGGGTCCGGGACCCCCAAACCCAACCAGTTCTAAGGGGGCCCTGGGCCCCCAGGCAGGCCCACAAAGCTCCTCTGATATTATACACCATTTTGGAGGCCAAATAATAATTAATTATTGCTAATTAATGAAACCGTCACTGCAGGACCAGTCCGCGTGCCCCTTGCTGCCCACTGGTCCCCTCTGGGTGCTGGCACAGACACAGAGGTGGGGACGTGTCCCTGTCCTTGCCTTGCCTGCCTTCCCTATTACTTCAGGAGCCCTAAATTCCTGCCACGGCCCAGGAGCCTCTCCCAGGGCCCGCCCGGCTGCCGGCTCCTGGAGCAGCAAAGCCGAGCCACCAGTCCCCTGCTCCCAGTTCCACCTCCACCCCCATCCCCGTGGCACGAGGGGACCCCCAGCCCGGGGGCTTTGCGTGTCCCCAGCACGAGGATGAGGGCTGGGAGCGCCTCCCCGGATCATCCCCGCCTCGCCCACCCCGTGGCTGACGTGGAGAGCCGGGTGCCTCAGCATCCCGTGGGGCTGGTGATGCTCAGCTGCCCGGGGGATTCTCCCACGTCGGCTCCCAAAACGGGCAGCGCTGCTCGTCCCCACGCCGCGCGTCCCCGGCAGCACGTGGGGATTATCCCTCCTGACCTATTTCCCGGGGGGTGCAGCCGGGCTTGGCTCAGGGAACGCTTGGGGAGTGCAGAGATGCGCAGATAGAGGCGCTCCGAGGTGTGAGATATCAGTAATTAATTCACAGGTTGATATAGTTGTGCGCTTAGATCATCATCAGCTGATCCTGCTAATCCCTTCTTGAGCAAGTCCCCGGCTGAGGGGGAGCTGCTGCCTGGCATCGCCGAGCTCCTGGCAGCTGTGCTGTCCCTCCGTGCCACCGAGGCCTTGCGAGTGTCCCCCAGTCCCTGCTCCTCAACACCCTCGGCCTTAAACCTGCATTTCCCCGGGGTGGTCCCAGCAGAGGGGAGAAGCCTCCTGCTCTGCATCACACCCAGGGCTGCTCCCCTTGAGCCAGGGGCTGAGACTTTCTCTCAGTAATTATTTCAGTGATTATTAAAAATAGGTAATTGTTCTCCTGTTGACTTCGGGATCGTGTTTAGCACGAGCTTCTCCTGGCCTCCAGCCCAGTTTTGGGAAGGAACACCCCCCCATATGCTGCTGGGAGCTGCTGTTGCTCACCAGGAGCACTCGGTTTGCACGAGTTCATTATTATTTTTTTGAAACTCCGAGTCCTCCTCTCTCCCAGTCATCCCATGGAGTGGGTGGGTTTGCTTTGGGAAGGGGCTGGAAGCGCCCAAACCCGGCTCAGAGCCCCATCCTGGGGGAGCAAGGGGAAGCTGTGTCCATCCCATGGTCATGCCTGGGCTCAGCTCAGCTCACAGCCCCCCAAAACCCCCGGGACTGTGTTCCCATGGCTTTATGGCCTTGGAATTCAGTTGGGCTCTGGTGAATCCATGCTGGAATGCCCAGGATATGCCCCTGGTGCTGTAGGTCCCACCTTACACCCCACTGACCCCACACCTGAGCTCGCCCTGCTCTGTTTTCTCCCAGCCCTTCACACGAAAAAGTCACGAAGCCACGACAGTGGAAAGTCGAGGTAACAAATACAAATAAAACTTCCTCTGGAGGCTAAAAATGACACCCATAGACAATGAAAAAAAACTTCTCTGGGTGACAATAACAGAGCATGGAGCTATTTCAGTGCTGGGCTGTTCCATTGCAGCGCTCGGCGCTGGGGTTGTGGCTGCTCAAAACCAGCCACTTCCCCAGGGACGTGACGTGTTTCCTTTCCATCACAAACTGATTTAGAAGCAAAACTTTCTACATTTAGGCAGCTGAGAGGCTCAGCTTCTCTTTTCTCTCTCGCACCGATGGTGAGCGAATGGAAGGAGAGATAAAGGGGGTGGGGCCAGCACAAAGTGACTGTACGTGGCTTCCTCCTTCTGAGTTTTTTCCTTCGTTCTTTCTAAATAATCGAAAAGCGAACCAGAAAAACCACAATTAATATTTTCCACTCCGTGGAGGCCTCGTGTGCATCCCAGTGAGAGTTTGTGGCTTAGGGCTGGCCGGGCCTGCTGCGTTTGCAGCCCGGAGTGGGCCCAAGGGCCCGACACAAGGCCACCGGTGCCTGGTGCTGTGTCACAGCTGGGGTCATCCCACCGCAGGGATACTGCAGCCACCTGGGCAGATTCCTGATCCAGATCAACCCCATCCCTGTCTCTGTCTCCATCTCCATNCATCTCCATCTCCGTTTCCATCCCCATCCCCATCTCATCTCCATCTCCGTTTCCATCCCCATCCCCATCTCATCTCCATGTCCATCCCATCCCCATCCGCGTTTTCATCCCATCCGCATTCTCATCTCCACTCCCCTCTCCTTCTCCATCTCCGTCTTCATCCTCATTCCCATCCTTGTTCTCCATTCCATTTCCCACCCATCCCATCCACATCCCCACCTCCATTTCTATCTCCATCCCCATCTGTATCCTCACGCCCATTCTCTGTCTCTGTTCCCATTCCCATCCCCATTTCCATTCTCCATCCCATCCCATCCCATTTTATCTCCATCTCCATGTCCATTCTATCCCCATCCTCATCTCCATTCATGTTTCTCCATCCCCATCCCCATTCTCCGTCTCTGTCCCCATTCCCATTCCCATTCCCATTCCCATCCCATCCTATCCCACCCCATCCCATTTTATTTCCATCTCCACATCCATCCTATCCCCATCCCCATCTCCATTCATGTTTCTCCATCCCCGTCCCCATTCTCCGTCTCTGTCCCCATTCCCATTCCCATCTCCATCCCATTCCCATCCCATCGGTGTCACACAGGGCAGTGGAGCACTCTGGGCCCTGGCTCCCAGCGATCCCAACCCCAGCTCGGCCCGGCCGTGCATCCGACTCCTCTCATCTCCAACTAAACCCAGGAACGACGGTGATAATTTCCTAGAAGGATAAACATCCGATTGCCTTTTCTCCACCAGAAATAACCACCCCAGCCACAGGGAGCCGAGGGCAGGGAGGGAAGGATGATGGAGTTCGGCTGCAGGATGCCAGCGGAGCCGTGACCTCTCATTTACACCGGAGCCTCGCTCCGACCTGCCGGGCCAATTACACCCTGCTCCGAGGGCAGGGATAGAAAAAGAGAAGGAGAAATCCAACTTTAGCAGACTTCCATGACATCTCACGGTGTCATTTCCTCTGCTGCTAATCTTAGCGCCGGTGGCAGCGGGGTTCGTGTTTTTTTCCCTGGGTTGTGGTGTTACCCAGCTTCCTTTTTTTGTTGCTCTCCTTCCCGCCGGCTCCTGCAGCTTCACCCAGCACTGTGTGCCCAGGGCCAGCTGAGATCCTGCTCCTGCATCCCTCTTGGATGCCCCGATCCTTCCTGGAGGGGACACGAGCTCTGCAGGACCCCGGTGTGATTCAGCCCCTCCGAGGCAAAGAGCCACTTCCTGGAGGGAAAGTCCCGGCCGAGTTTAACTCCCCAGCGCAGGGCTGAAATCCACATTTAACCACCCAGGCAGGACTGAAATCCACGTTTAACCCTCAGTGCAGGACTGAAATCCACGTTTAACCCCTCAGTGCAGGACTGAAATCCACATTTAACCTCTCAGTGCAGGACTGAAATTCACATTTGACTCCCCACCAGTGCAGGACTGAAATCCACATTTAACCTCTCAGTGCAGGACTGAAATTCACATTTGACTCCCCAGTGCAGGACTGAAATCCACGTTTAACCTCTCAGTGCAGGACTGAAATCCACGTTTAACCCCAGTGCAGGACTGAAATCCACATTTAACCTCTCAGTGCAGGACTGGAATCCACATTTAACCCCCCAGTGCAAGACTGAAATCCACGTTTGACCCCCCAGGCAGGACTGAAATCCCCTCTTACTGCCGGAGATCCAGGGAAGGTGACCAGCAGGATGGCACAGACCTGTTTTTTTCGGGATCAGGCTGCTCTGTTCCAGACCCAGGCACTGATGCAGAGCTGAGATGCAGCAACCAGAGCATCACAACCCCTCGGAAGCATCCCAGACCTCCCCGCGCAGCCCTGAGCGAGTCATTCCCTCGTGCCTCAGTTTCCCCCGCCTGCAAAATGTCCTGGGGTCCTGCTCCCCGTGGTTTGTTCCAAGGGGAATATTATCCCTGGCCACGGGCAGGACAGAGGCAGCTTTGTCACGGCGCAGGCACCGGGATGTGCTTCAAGCAGGACCTGCAGGCTGGTGAATCCGAGCCTCGGAGAAAACTGAGTCTTAGATGAAAGCCTAATTAAGGAGCTAATTAAAGGGGAGGTCCGGCTAAGTGGCCAGTAGGCAGAGCTCTGCTGATTTATGCCTTTAATTTTGCTTTTGCTTTCCAAGAGAAACGGGCTGAGGGCAAAGGCAGGGCAGGGCCGGGGCAGTGCCCTCTTCCGTGCCCGGTTCCCACGTGGTGCCACCAAGGGACCCCTGGACAGGCACCACTGTCCCTGTCCCCTCCTGGGTGTTCTTGGGATCGCCTACACGAGGGTCTGGCTGGCCACTCCCTGCTCCCATCGCCCACAGGGGTCTGCTCATCCCATGCAGATCCCAAAATCCCGGATTATCCCGGTGCTGGCCCAGCCCAGCGCTCGCTGCCACCCAGAGCCCCGTGTGCTCCATCCAAATTTTATTCGGGAAGCTGCGGGCATCAAACTCGAAGTCCCCAAAGTGCCAGGGGGACATGCAGGGGGTCGGGTCAGAAATGGGGTCGAGGGAGGAGAAGGGGCGATGCCATAATTCCCGGGATACCCAGGCGAGCTGGGACAGCTCTTGGCACGTTCCCCAGAGGGAAAGAGAACTTGGCTTCGGGAGCGGAGGGGTTGGGGTTGGTGCCGTGGGTCTGGGCTGGGGGCAGGGTGGGTTCATCCTCGGTGGGTTCTGGGGTCCCCTCTGCTCCAGGCGGAGGTGGCTCTGCGGTGTGGGGATGTGCAGGGCAAGGAAGGGATGGCCGGAGTTAATCCTTGTAGTGTTTGGTGAGGAACTGGGTCGAGGCCACGGGGTAGCCCAGATGAAAATCCTCCACGAAGTCCTTCAAGTCCCAGGTGCCTGGCGAGAGAGGAAAAGGGGGTGAGCCGGGCTGGAGCGGGGCTGGAGCAGGGAGAAGCCCTGTGCGGCTGCTGCTCTGCCCTGAACCACATCCTGCACGCCCCGGGAGGCCCCGGGGACAGCGGGGAGTCACGGGGACCCCGGCTCTGAGCGTCCCGAGGGGTACTTGGTGTTGGCTCCTCTCCCGCCCCCTGACATTTGGAACAAACCCTCCTACGAGCCCACCCCGGGGGTGGCCCGGCTGGAAATCCCTCCGGGGGCGTCGCAGGAGATCCCCCGTCCCCCTCACTGGCACTCCCTGAGCTGCTGCTCCACCGACTGCTGGGGCCACGGAGGTTCCTCATTCCTGACCCTCCTGCCCGGCTGCCTGCCCTGACCCCGGGACCCCGGAGGTCTGGGGGCAGCTCCTGCTGGATCCAGCTGTGGTTTTTCCCTCGTGGGCACCAGGGAAACCCTCTCCAGGGCCAAGAGCAGGAGGGATTCCCTCATACCCGGCCTCCGTGGGCCAGAAATCCCCCTGTGCCCTGCCAGGGTCGGGCACCGGGGCTGGGTCTGGCTGTGCAGCATCCTGCTGTGACGGGAGGGGCTTTCCTGGCACCCAAACAGCTCACGCTGCCCCTCCTTGCGGGACACCAGGGAAAGGGGTCCGTTGTTTATCTGAAACCCGTCCTCTCCTCTTCCTGGCTGCTCTTTAATGTCACGCGGCCGCCTGGCAGCCCTTATCTGCAGTCACATCTCAGCCCCGACCGGAGCAGAGCGTCCCCTTTGCTCTTGCAAAAGTGCTGAGCAAAACCCGAGCTGCTGCATCACCTGCGTGGGGTGGTGACGGCTCGGGGAGCTGCTGGAGCTCCCACCTGCTCCCCACCTCGGGCTCCGAGCTCCGAAAAAAGATCTGGAGATTCTCATGGTGACGGCAGCGCACCCTGTGACCTCCCGGAGCTGCAAGGGGCCGCGGCTGGGACGCTTCAGGGCCCGGGAAGGAGCTCACGGGATGCTCGGGAAGGACCCTGCATCTCGCATTCCAGCTGGAATGAGATGCTGGAATGCATCAGGCTGCTGCTGGAGGGTCCCCGGTGTCCCCTGCCACCCTCCGAGGACCCAAAGCAAGCTGAGAGCAAGGACGGTCCCAATGCCCCGCGCTGGGGTCACCGCCAGCCGGGACACGCAGCCACAAGCACCTCCATCCCCAAAATTCCACCTTGGCAGGAAGGCCAGCTCCTCACTTCGGGGTCTCGGCCCAACCCGCTCAGCGCTGGGGGTCCCGGTGAAGGCGGCACCAGGGGAAGGAGCCTCGGCGGGGGCCGCTCCCGCTGTGCCCGCAGCCTTCGCCGGGTGCCTTTCATCCGGAGGCTTTCAAAGCGCTTGGAAAAGCCCACGGGAGAGCAGCCGGTGCCACGCGGGGCCGGGGTGAGAGCGAGACGCGGCACCCTCGACTCCCAGGGGTGCCGGAGTTGTCACTGATGTTCGCCGAGCCCCCGGAGAAGCGCGGATGAAAGGAGCCGGGGGAGGCAGAGCCTCTGCGGGGCTGCAGGCGCCGGCCCCGGCCCTCGCCCCGCGCGTGGGGCCGGGGTTTTTCCTGACCTACTTTCCTACCTGCCCTGGCACCGGCTGTGCCCGGCCCGTCGGGGAAGGGAAAGCCCCGGGGCAGCCGCGGATGTGGCAAAGAGGGGAGGCACCGGGGAGATGCCGGACTTGGGGGTCCGGTTCCCCTTACACCAAACCCATCCCCAGAGCGGCTGCCTCATCCCGGCGTGACCAAGCCCCGGCACAGGGTGACATCCCAGTGCCAACCACCCCAAATCACCCCGGCTGGCTCCCAGGGCTGGGGACTGTGAGTCACCGGGATCACGGAGCCGGGAAGGGAGCAGGGGGCCGGCCGGGGAGCCGAGGTCGCGGTGCCGCTGTCCCCTCTCCCTGCCACAACAATGCGGCGTTTCATCCGTGCCTTGGTCCGTTTTCAAGCTCATTTCCCAAAGGATTAAATCATCCCACTCGGCCCTTATCTGAGCACCCGCCGGAGGAAGAGGAGTGCCCGCTGACACCCACACGTGTGCGGCCGCCTGAGCCCGGAGCGCCCGATGGGGAAACTGAGGCACGAGGCAAGCGCTGGCCTCGGGGAGCTCGGCACCCCTCCGATCCCACAGCGCTGCCGCTGTCTCCTGCCCACTCCCCAAACGCCGGTCTCCTCCTCCCCCGGCCCCCCAGCTGTAATTTATCAGCCTCATCAGCGGGAATGTTCTCCTGATGGGAGCCCTGATGCTTCTCTGCCAAGATTAATGATGTCCCAGCGGAGGTGGGCGGGAGGCCGGCAGCTGCTTTGGTCACCATTAAGTGACACCCGGGGACTTGGGCCGGCACCGTGCTCTCCCCGCAGCCCTTCGCCGCCTCCCGTCCCAGCCGCAGCCTTTCCCTCCCCGCCGGGGCCCAGTCCAACCCGATTTTCCAGCTGGGTGGATCGGATTGGAGGCGCACGAGGTCGGCTCATGAGTCAATGCCGCGGCCCCGATCCGGAGCAGGAGCTTGAGCGGGATGTGGAGCCACAGCGAGGGCGGCCGGCCGGGCTCATCCCGCTCCCTGCTCCCCAAAGGGCTTCTTGTTTCCCGCAGGCAGAATTTCCGGGAGGAAAAAAAAAAATCTATTCCCAGTTTTAAAACATCTGTCCAGGGCAGGAGGGGCTTTGGGAATGCCGGAGCGTCTCCCCAGCTCGCCGGAGCTGGTGGGAAAAGCTGGAAGCAGAGGGATGTACTCAGGTGCAATTACGCCGCAAGGTTTTGTGCTAATTAAAGATCCCCCTCGATGAAAGCTGGGGGGGAACTTCAATCCCCCAGCACAACCCAAGGCACAACCGGGGTGTGGTGGGTGCCCGAATTCCCCCGGCTGAGGGATTTCCCGTGGATCGAGAGCGAGCGCTGCCGCCTCGGGATGCGGCGGCGGCTGTGACATTTCACGGACCACAAATTATTATCTCGCATCTCCCAAAAACACAACCACGGCGTGTAACGCTCCTGGCTGCGAGGGAAGTGGGGTGAGTGGCAGGAAGAGCCGTGGGGACACCTCAAATGTCCCCACCTTCGGTCCTGAGCGGGAACAGAGCTGGTGCTTGCTGACAATTCAGTGGCACGGCCAAAAAAAATTAAGTGAATCAGAGTCCAGAGGAGAAACTGAGGCTCTGAGTTATTTGCCCGAGGTCACACGGAGCCGGCTGGTGCCGGGATTGAGCAGAAACCCTCACGGGGAAGGATCAGGGTGTTTTTTTTCCTGATGAAACAAGATTTTTGCTCAAGAGCCGCCCTGGAGAAACACCTCGGCCGTAAACAACTGATTTCCACATTGCCACGAGGGACAGGTGGACGCGTCCAGGTCTTGCAGCCCTTCCAGCACCCGACCCGTGCCCATCAGTGCCATCCCAATCGGGGCATCCTCACGGCAGGGTGGGCGCTGGAGCCACCGTGGAAATGTCCTCGCTCCCTCTGAGCTGCCAGGCAAGGAGGGAGGAGAAACGCGGGTTTGTTTTCCACACTCGCAGTCCCCCCTCGCGTTTTAAATTCCCAGGGATCTTTTCCAGGAGCAGGGACAGGCGACGCGGGCGGGTCCTGGTTTAGTGCCCTCTTCTGGAGGCTCCGGCCGGGCTCCTGCCGTCCCGCCTGGCACTGTCACCTCCCCCGGCTCGGCCACGCTTGGCCGGGGACCTTGCCTGGTCTGGCCTCCAAAACACATCCCGTGCCAGGGGGGAATTTTCCTGGGAGCTGAGTGGGGCTCAGCTCTGCCAGGGGACGAGCTGCCCGAGGGAAGGATGCCCGGCACAGGGATGCAGCACCGGAGGCTGGATGCATCCTGAGGCTGGGACGGGCCAGCGCCGCTCCCTGCGCCCGGTCAGGACGTGTCTCCTCTCCGGGGTTGGTGATGATGGGTGTCCCCGACCTTGGTGAGACAGAGATGTCGCTGTCACCAGATGTAGGACAGAGTAAAAGCAGCGAGAAGGGGTTCATTCGAGGCCAAATAAGACAGGAAATTCCGAGCAAGGATGCGAACCATGCCTGCGGCATCGCCGGGAAAACCTGCACTGCTTCTGCCGCAGGAGAGGAGTGAGGCAGAGCCATGGAGGAGCCGGCTGGGTTCTCATCCACCATCCTTCGGGATCGAGGTCACCCCCTCCTTGTTCCCACCTTCTGCCGAAGGTGTCTTCTCCTCTCCCCCGTGCGCTGCCTTCGCACGGCAGGGCTCAGCTGTGCAGGGCTGGATGCACCAGCGGATCCATTCCACTGCCTTGGGGATGGATTTATTTAAAACCCTTGAGACACCAAAATCTCATCCTTTGGCTGCTTTTAGGACTCATTCCCGGAGAATAGAGAGTCGGTGTGTCAACGCAGCAGCACCTCCTGGACAGGCCAAGGATGTGATGACGCGGCAGTGAAATGGTTAAAAATAACCTTCAACCAACTCCTTAAACACCAGCCCCCGCCAGACCCCGCAGCTGCCTGACAAACGATGCCTGAGCATCGGAAAAATATCCGCTGGGTCTTTCCCAGGAAGCGCGGGAAGGGCTGGGAAACTCGGATGGGCTGGAGACAGCCCCGGCAGGGGAATGCCCGGCCACCCCACGCCTTGGGGACAGGGGGGTAGTGGGGGACCTTCCACAGGGTGGCCGAACCCCTTTTGGGGTGAGATTTGGTTGGCTGGAGCCACATATCCTGTTAATAAGAGGATTTATCCGGAAAAAGCTCCTTGGTGGGTGTCTCGGCGTCCCTTCCCAGCTCCGGGATGCTGCGATGGGAATGTGGGAACAGCACGGAGCCCTCTCCTCCGAGCAGGAATGAGGGGCCGGCTCCGCTGGCGGGGAGGGGGTGACATCAGCGGTGTCATTAAGAAGCGGAGCTAACGAGCCAGAAAACAGAGCCACGGGCAGGGAGAACCCGCAGGGAGACTCGCGGCAGCCGCATCCCACTCCGGCCCGGGATGAGCACTGTGCTGGGGATCGGAATCCGTCCCAGAGCCCCCTGGAGCCAGCCCCCCACTCTGGGCTGTGCGCTGTGGGTTAACAGGCACGGCGTGAGTCAGGCAGAGCAGCCCAGACGCACCGACCTGACCTGCCCGTCGAGCCCTGCTCGTGTGGTCCCAGCTGGGAAAGTTTTGAAATTTCCCTTGTGGAGGCCACGTGAGGCGCAGAGCGCCGTGTTCCAGCAGGGCAGGGAGGAGCCCACGCCTGGCACCGGGCGCGATGGATCCCTGCCCACCCCGGGGTCCTGCGGGCTGCCCCAGGATGAAGCAGCAGCAATGGTCTCGGGGGTCTCGGCTGCTCCATCCCTGCCCGCGCAGGATTTTGGGAGGAGGCAGCGGCAGGGAGTTGGGGAGCTGGGAGTTGGCGGGCGTTGTGTCAGCCCGGTTGGAGCAATCCCTTGCTAAACCTTCTCCGCGGCTGATCCTTATCCGCCCGCTCCGGGCTGCCGCTGATGCAACTCCCGCGGCCCGGGCTGGGGGGAACGTGCCAGCGAGGGCTGCATTTCACAGCCCGCACCTCTCCCTGCTGCCGGTCCCGCTAGCCAGGCCGTTACCGGACCTTTTCCGAGGGTTTCTGCTGCCTGGCAAGGTTTTAACCCCTCATCCGCGTCCCCTGTAAGGATCCCTTCGCGCCGAGCGAGCATCCCCAGCCTGCCGGAACACGCGGCGTTACCCACACCCCTGGAAAAGCCCCCCGGGGCCGGGATCGGGGGCACAGCGGGTCCTTACCCAGAGAGTCCTGCTCCTCGGAGCTCAGGGCGATGGACTCGTGCGCCGGCTGCCGGTACAGGCGGAACTGGTAGCGGTGGTAGCCGCTGTAGCGCGGGGGTTTGGGCCTGCTGTAACCTGGGATGCAGAGGAGAAGGGCTGAGCATCCCTCCGAGCCGCAATTCCCACTGGAACCAGGGACCCACCGCCCTCCTCCAGGCCGGGATCGGCTCTTCCACCCAGCCCCCTGCACTGTGACCCCTCACCACGCATCAGCTCAGGTGGTTCTGTGGGCAGAGCGGCCACTGTGCCCGCCCGAAACAGCCCCTTGCCGCCTCCCGGATCACCCCGACTTCTCCTCCATCCCCCACCCCCCCAGCAGCGCACGGCCAGCACCCCTCGGGCTGCCCCAGCCGGGTCTTGGGGTGCACACCGCGCTCCAGGCTGGGAGGGAGCGGTGCACAGCTGTCCAGATGTGGGGCCTGCAGCTGGCTCGGGGCATCTCCAGCTGGTGAGGACGGAGAGGACTGGCTGTCCCTGGGAAAGGGACATCCACGGGATGCACAGCACCCCCAAGGGATGCACAGCACAGCCACCCCTCGGTCTCCAGCAGGGACGGGAGGATGTGACACCATGGGACAAGAGGCTGAAGCTCCTTCAGGACTCGGTCACCTGCAGCCAGGCGAGCCCCCAGCCCCTCTCCCCCGGGGTGTGACCTCCCCGAGCCATGTCTGGCCCGTTTGGAACTGAAAAGTCTTTGTTCGTGCAACATCACAAGAGTTGTTGGGATTCACCCGCTTTTATCTTGTGTTTTTCTTCTGGGTTCTATCCCTCCCCCCTCTTTTTGCACTGGTTTGGAGCCTTTCCAGCTGCTGGGGAGCTTTTAAACCACTTTTGTGTCTAGTAAAAATAAGAGAAAAAGTGGCTCCTATTTCAGACAGCGCCCAGCTGTGCCCTGGGGAGCTCCTCGTGTCCCCACCTCGCGTTCCCCCCTCGTGTCCCTCCCTTGTGTCCCTCCCTCGTGTCCTGGTGTGCCCATCCCAGCCAGCACTGCCGCCCCCTTGTCCCATCCCCTCATCCGGGGGCTGCACTCACTTGTCAGGACCTTCCCTCTGATCTTCCCAACCCTCAGATCCGAGCCCTGAAAGGACAAAAAGAGGGAGGTGAGATGGAACTGGGACCCTCTGGAGAAACCCACGGGGGGATGGACCCCTCCTGCCCCCCCGGCTGGGCCCAGTTCTCCCCAGGGATTCATTTCCCAACATTCTGTGTGTTTTCCTTGTAAAGACCGTTCGAGAGCCACTTCTTTGAGGCGGGTGGGAAGGAGCGTGCTGGGGCTTTTCTTTGGCTATTTGGGATTTAGGGGCTCTGTCCACGACGCCCTGGCACACAGGTGACACTGCTGTCACCTGTACACGGAGACCATCAGGGGGCTGGAGATCCAGGCCAGGGATCCGGGCTGTGGCACACCGGGAAAGCCGCAATAACTCCGTTAAAAGCCTCGGTGCTGTTTGGCACGCCGGAATTTGGGAGAGCTGGCCCGTTCCAGGTGGGATTTTGGTGGTTTCCACCAGCATTCCCATGGCAAAGCTTTGGCTTTGCTCTCAGCAGAAACTCCTGCTCGTAGAGTGAGTCCCAATGGAGGCCTGGCTCTCCATCCCCATCTCGGGATGCTTCCTGGGAGCAGGGAGGCTTTCCTGGGACACCGAGCATCCTGTGGGGGCTGGGTCGATGACAAAGGGACAATAACGGGAGCTGCACCCACATCCCGGCCCCGCACATCCCATCTCACCCCTGACCTGCTGTGCTATTCCCGGCCATTCCCAACCTCCCAGCGCTGCTGCCAGCGCTCGTAAATCCTCTCCTACGGCACCCGTTATTCCAGTCCTGCCCACACACGCTCGGCTGCCAGGGCTCCTCCGTCCTAACCTGCCCTGGGAGTTATTATCCCGAAGAAAAAGATGCCTCAGATAACTCCCAGCAAAGGTGCACGCGGGGAGCGGGGTTCGGTGCCTCGGCTCCCTGGGATCAAAGCTTCCCTTTCCCTCCAAAGGAACCTGCTCCGCTCTGAGTCACGGCCGGTGGCAGCCTCCTGCCAGCTGCCCCTGGCACACCAAAGGTCACCGGGGAGCCAAGAGCCCGCTCAGATCCTGGGATATCGGCTCCCCGCCGCTGGCTCGCCACCTTGGCAGCCGGAGCCGAAAATATCCCGGTGGCAGGGCGGTGATGAGTAAGGTTTTGGGCAGGTTCGGGTGCCTGCGACGGCAGCGAGAGGGGAAGGCGGAGCGCAGGGTGTGAGGGGAGAAGCACCCGGGGCTGCCGGAGGGGACACACGGGGCCGTGGGGCTGTGCCGGCTGCTGCCTCTCTGCCCAGATGTGCGAACGCGCGCCGTCCAGATGTGCGCGCCCGCCCCAGATGCGCGCACCCGCTCCGCGCAGGTGCTCGGCGGCATCCATCCAGATGTGCACCGCCGGCCCACCCGCGCGGGCTCGCGCCTCCCCCGCCCAGATGTGCACATGTGCCCGGGCCCTCCAGCTGTGCCTGCTCCCCCAGATGTGCCGCTGCCCGGCGGGGGCGAAGCTGCCGGCGCATCCCGAGCTCATCCCGAGCTCATCCCGAGCTCATCCCGAGCTCATCCCGAGCTCGCTGCCAGCCCCAGCTCTTCAAAGGCAGGGGCTGCGGCTTTCTCTCTGCTCCTGGCACGAACGCTCCCGTGCGGGGACCGCGCTGCTATTCCTGGCTTTGCCAGGGGCTTATCGGGACAGGCCGGGCCTCCTCCCTGCTTCCCTGCCCGCTGCTGTGGGCTGCCTGCTCGCCCCGAGGTGCTGCGGGTTCCTCGCTAGCCCCGGGCATGGGAGAGTCAAAGGATAAAGCTCCTTTTTAAGAGGCGAGAACAGGAAGAGGGCGGGAGGGAGAAAGTCGGGATGAGCGCTCCGAACCCTGCCTTGTTTTTTTTTTTTTTTCTCTTTAATAGTAAACAGCCATCCTGGGAGCGAGGAGCGAGCTCCGGGCACGGCTGCCGGGATAGGAGGGATTGGAGAGGCCGGGTGTGACACCCTGCGACATTTTCTCCTTGTTTTTTTGCGGTTTATGGGAGGAATAACCCGCCCCTCCAGCCCCTTTCCCCTCTGCTGACACGCCGGTGAGGGCGAGGGGAGCATCACACTCCGGCAGCTCCCAGAGATCCCTGCCACGAGCGGAGCTAATGGACACTGATGAGCTGCCGCGTTTATTAATGCCCTTTTATGAGAGCATTAATAGTTCCTAATGACACCATTTGAGCTTCTCAGCCTTTTATCTCCTCTTTTTCTCCTTCTCCTGCCGAGGCCACGGTGGAGGAGGTGGAATTAGATATTCCCACCCTGCGGTCTGTGCCGGGTGGTGCCGAGAGCTGGCGGGGCACGGGATGCTCGTGCAGAGACCTGGGCGGCCTGAAAAATCCGTGCCACGCGGTTCGAGCGCCAGGAGCTCCTCTCCGCGATCTTTTCCTCGGCCAAAGGAGCGGGGAATTTTATCCCTCTCATTCCTGGTGCCCTGGACACCGAGCGAGGCTCCCTGGGAGCTCCCGGCCAGCCCTCGGTGCTGCCTGCACGTCGCAGCGCAGGGTGGGGGGAATAAATAAATAAACACAAATAAATTAAAGGCAGTGAGTCACGTCGTGTTTTCCTCTTGATCTTTCTGTTTTCTTTTCACCCCCTTCCCTTTCTTCCCCCTCTCCAGAACGTGTCTGATCCCATCGGAGAGGAGGGGAAAGGGATGGGTGGCGAGCTCTCGCCAGCGATTCGCCCGGGCGAGGACGGAGGGTTATGGAAAGTGGGTGTGGGAATCGGCACAATCGCTGGCAGGGGACCAGGACAAACAGATGACGGATGGGACCCAGGGAAGTGCAGCCGAGCAGGGCTGGGCTGCTCCTGCCCGGCCGGGAGCGCGTCCCAACCCGGCCCCGGGGACCCCGGGACACCGCGGGGGCTCAGCTGAGTGCGGGGGCTGCATCCCACGGGAAGCAGCCGAGGGGCCGGCCCGGCGTTGGCCAACAGTGATCCGAGGGGGGAAGCTGATCCCAAACACCCGGGGCTGCTCCTGCGCCGCTCCTCACGGCCTGCCGGGGCCGAGCGGCTTCAAAGCCAGCCCAGCAGGAGCTCAGATTTGTTCTCCTCAGTTCCTGTGATCTTTGTAATGAGGTCAGGACGGAGGAATCGGCTCCGGGAGCGCAGGGGAGCATCCCGGGAAGGGCAGAGCCGCTGGGATGGCAACGCGGCTTCCCTGCGAGCGCAGGGGAGGCTGGAACGGGGAATAAAGAGATGGGATGCTAATTGCAGGTGGATGTGGATCTGTTCCACCGTGTCCTTGCAGAGGAAGGTGAAGGTTTTTGGGGTTTCCTCCTCCCCACCAAAGCCCGCAGCGGTGGGGAGCACCACTCCTCCCCCAGCTCCCAGAAACCTCCAGGCTCGTCCCGCTTTCCAGCAAAAAGCATGTGAGCAAGCAGCCGATCCAAGAGAAACTCTCCCTCCAATCATCCCCACGCTCAGGGAGGCCAGGAGAGAGCAGGGCAGGGCCCGGCCAGCTCCCAGCACTCCCAAACTCTGGCATTTCCCAGCCTGTTCGCACAGCAGCTCGCTTCCACGAGGATCCTGGCACTGGATCTGGGGCACGGGATGCTCCCGAACGGCTCGGGCTCGCCCACGCCGCCCCGACCCTCTCGCTGCTGGCGCGGCTCCAGCCCACCCTCGCTTTGCCCGTCACCGTCAGGCCGGGGTTTGGTGCCCCAAGGAGCCTGTCAGCCCCCACCCCGCGAGTCCTTTGGTGATGAGAAATGTCACATCCCGTTACGCCAGCCTCATGGTGCCGCTGGGTTGTCGCGGGCTCTCCGTTGGGAGAGAAATTGGGAGAAAGAGGAAAAAATGCAGAGGAACACGGAAAGAGCTCATGGAAGAACCAGGGTGGGAAAGTCACCTCCGGCCAGGATGGGAAAGGCCTCCTGGGGAAGGGCCTCTCCTGGCTGCTCTGTTACTCCCAAGTGCTTTGACAGCATTCCCAGGGCAGGGAATGACTTAACACAGGGACGAGACCCCACGGAGGTTGGATCCCATCACACCCCAAATCCAGAGAAACTTCCTCTTCCTGCTGGAAGCAGCCCAGCTTTCCCAAGCCCAAACCTCATCCTCAACCTCCCGCTCTGGTGCTTCCCCGCAGCCCCAGTTCCTGGATCCTGGGATGACTCAGGGCCCTCAGTTTGTGCTCGGGGCCGGTTTCGCTGCTGGGGCACAGCTGGGCATGTGGCCCAGGCCATCCCGGACCTGAGGGAGGAACGATTCCCAGCATTTCCCTGCTCCAAAACACCGGCGCCCCAAGTCTCCATCCAAACTTCCCGCCGGGTCCTCACCGCCCAGACACTTTGCTTCCCATGCACGTAAAGAACAGGAGTTAATCCTCTCTCCAGAGGCTCCAGGAATGTCCAGCCCAGCCTTGTGGTCCCCAAGGACCATACGGATACCTGGAATCATCCCATCTCCAGCTGCCAAGCCCCTTACCCCGAGCCAAACCCCATTATTTTAATTTATTAAATTCTATATTGTTGGAATTTCACCACTCCAGGTGATTTTTGACTTGTTCCCTGTCAGTCTGCACCTGAATGTTGGATGAACCACCATGATCCGAGCCACATCCAGGCAGAAAAAGAGTGGAAAAGGTACTTTTCCTTCTACAGGGAGATTCTTTCCAGGGCAAATCCAGAACCTCGGGAAAGCTAAGGCTGGGTGGGTTGGGATCTCACGGCTGATGGATTTTTCTGTTTGGGGACTGACACAGCCACAAGCACCAAAACGGCGTGATTTTAACCCCAAAATTGTGTCAGGACACCCCATCCCAGAGGCACTGACCAACACCGACTGCACACCCTCATCCCAAAAAATTCTCAGAGGCTCCTCAGAACTCCCGGAAAAACTTGCTGAGGGTCCCCAAGGAGCAGGAGGGGTCCCACTGTCACCCTTGGGAGGCCCAGGCTGGAGCAGGCCCAGGGATGTCACCGTTCCAACACGGATCCGAAGAGCCTCTCCTGCTTTTCCATAGTCTGAAGTCCAAGGATTTACGCCTAGAGCCTTTAGGATTCTTAGGCAGCTCTCGGCATGGCCCGGGCATTTTTCTAGCTCACGATAAATGGGGAAGGCGACCATAAAAATATATTAAAAAATAAATATCGGGCACGGTTGTAATTTAAATGCAGCTTTGTCTGATCCACCCTAACGCCGCAGGCGAGGACGTGCCACGGGTTATTAACCGAGCAAAATAAACATAAATCACCTCCGCGCCTGGCTCTTTGCAAGGTTTTTTCTTAATCTAGAGACAAAACCCTGCACTCCATAACCCGAACCATCCCTGGCAGGGACCTTCCCGGGCTGCTGCCTCCCTCCTGGCAGCCCGGGGAAGGCATTCCCGGCGCCAGAATCTCCCAGTGCAAAGAGGGAGGCTCTGCTGGGTGGATTTCCAGCGAGAGACGGATCCCAGCCCGGCTTAGGCGTTGCTGGCGCGGCTGCTGTGCCCCATCTGCACCTTTCCTGCAGGATGTAGGTGAGGGGTCCGAGCCAGCGGGGCGGAGGCTGTGATGACACTGGGAGGGTTTTGAAACCTCAGACAAAACATTTGTGTTGAAAAAGGAGAGGGATTTGGTTTGTTTTTTTTTTTTAATAAAACACCTGCGGGACTGCGGAGGCAGCCAAGGGGGGGGAATGGGATGCAGGATGCTGGGCTCCCTTCCCAAAAGTGCAGCCGAGCTGCTGTGGGAGGGCACGGGAGATGTGGCTTTGCCAGGACGCTCCTGGCGTGGGCCGGAGCGCTGGATTTGGGAGCCGAGGCCGGTGGCTTTGCCAAGAAACTTCATGGAGGAGCTTCCCTGCTACCCCTTCCCTCTGCATCCCCCGGCAGGGAAGCACCGGGGGTTTGTCGAAGTGAGAAAGCTGAGTAAGATAAAGATTGAATGAAATAAAAGATGGATAAAATGGAGGTTGAATAAAATGAAGGTTGAACCAAATTACAGTTGACTAAAATTACGGTTGAACAAAATGAAGGTTGAGTGAAATGAAGGTTGAGCAAACGATGGTTGAACAAATGATGTTTGTCAGGACACCCCGTCCCAGAGGCACTGACCAGCTGACCAACACCGACCTCACACCCTCATCCCAAAAAATTCTCAGAGGCTCCTCAGAACTCCCGGAAAAACTTGCTGAGGGTCCCCAAGGAGCAGGAGGGGTCCCACTGTCACCCTTGGGAGGCCCAGGCTGCAGCAGAGTATGGAAAGGGCTGTGCACTCCCTGCTCGCCGCACTCTGGACCCTGGGGGGTGGCCGCACCCCAAAACCCCTTTTGGGGAGTGCCCCAATCGCGGTCACACCCCGGCTCCCGCGCCCTGGGCCTCCGCTGGAAAGCCGGGATGATAAATGATGGATGCGATCGCTAAGCACAACAGGGATGTTGATAGCAACCCCAGGGGTGTGTTAGGAAGCTGCGTGGATGCCGGGCTCGGCGCTGGCTGCCTTTAACAGCCCCACGCTGTCGCAATTCCGGGCGAGCTCCCGGCGGAGCTGGCTGCTGGATGAATCACCCTGACCCACTGGCCCGGTGCTGGCCTGGCCGGGGGAGGGCTGGGGTGGGATTTGTCCAGCTCAGGATCCGGCCAGGACCCCCCTGGAGCGTCCTCCGCCTCCTCAGTGGGATGCTGCTCTGCTGGGGTGGGAAGTGGCGCAGGGTCTGGAGGAGGAGGAGGAAGGGGTGAGGATGGCGCAGGCACGGGGGGCACAAGGAGAAGGGCACTTTTTGCCCCTCGCTGTGACAAGGTGGCACCGCTCAAATGCCACTTGCCACACCCGTTTTCCCAGACCGCGCCCGCCCTTTGGTGCTCTGGGCTTTGTCACCAGCCTGGTCCTTCCCAGGAGCTCCACCAGGATCTCCCCGCATCCACCCCGTGGATCTGAGCTCCCTGGATTCCCTCCCTTCACCCCCGGCTCTGATTGAGCATCCCCAAAATGCTGCAAGAACTCCCAGGAAAGGTGAACTACAAGAGGTTTCCACAAAGCCCCTGAGACTCCAGCACGAGGAACAAGCTTGACCTGGCCAGAAAAAAGGGCTGGGTAGGACTGGAAAGGTCTTTTCCATCCCAGCCCTTGAGAGTGGAAAACTCGCTCGCCCTGGGCGCGTGTAGCTTTAAGATGAGTTTGCTTTTCCAGCAGCAGATTTCCGGAGGATTCTTGGAGAAACACCAAATTTTGCCTAATTCAGTCATTTAAAGGCCCGTAGCCCAAATTCTGTGCGGATGAGAGCGGAGCCTGCACTGGAACCTTCCCTCGGGATGTGTCCCCGGGAAGGCTCTGCCGCTGTCGTCGCCTTTGGGGACCGGAATAATTTCCTTTGGTGGTTGGGAAGCGCCGGCACGTTCCCAGTGCTGCCACCATCCAGGCTGTGGTCAGCGGCAATAACCACGGCCGTGGGGCACGTGGGCCTCAACTCTGCACATCGGAACCACACATCCCTCTGCCAGGCACGGCCGGGCTGGAATCCTGGGATGGTTTGGGTGGGAAGGGATTTAAATCCCATCCCATCCAGCCCCTGCCATGGCCAGGGACACGTCCCACTATCCCAGGGTGCTCCAACCCGGCCTTGGGCACTTCCAGGGATCCAGGGGCAGCCACAGCTGCTCTGGGAATTCCATCCCAGCCCCTCCCCACCGTCCCAGCCTGGAGTTCCTTCTCAATGTCCCATCTACCCTCCTTTCAGCTTAAAGCCGTTCCCTGTGTCCTGTCCCTCCATCCCTTGTCCCCAGTCCCTCTCCAGCTCTCCTGGAGCCCCTTTAGGCCCTGGAAGGGGCTTTGAGCTCTCCCTGGAGCTTCTCTTCTCCAGCATTCCCGGCTCTCCCAGCCTGGCTCCAGAGGGGCTCCAGCCTTGGATCAGCTCCGTCTGGACTCGCTCCAGCAGCTCCACGTCCGTGTGATGTTGGGGACCCCGAGCTGCAGGTGGGGTCTCACCAGAGAGGGACAGAGGGGGAAGAATCCCCTCCCTGGACTTTCTGGCCATGCTGTGGGGGATTTTGGGGCCTTGCGCCCAGCCGTGACCACCAACAGATCCCGGTGGGATTTGGGGGTCGGACCCCCGTCCCTCCCGCAGATCCCACACGGACACCGAATCCCACCCCACAGCTGGGCTGGGGGGGCTGCCGGGGGTCTGGGGGGGCTCGAACAACACCGCAAAATCCTCCCCTGCAAATTCTTCCTCCCTGGGGTGTCTGATCCCCGTCCCAGGCACCTTCCCGGGCGCGGGGGCGGATCAAAGCCCGCGCGTGCCAGCCCTGCTCCCGCTCCGCGCCAACTTGGCTATTTTGGCTCCCCTAATCTGATGGGAGCGGGAGCCTGGGCTTGGGGGGCTCATTTATTCCTCTGGGGGGTTTTTTTTGGTGTTCTTTTCCCTGCTTTTCCCTTCCTTCCGCTGGCCAAAAATTATCCCTTTCGCCCCCGATGACGACAGCCCCAGCCGGGAGGGGACCAGCGCATCCGGGCGGCCGCGGGCTCGGCCTCACCGTCCCCCTAAAACTCCCCCCATGCCGCTTCCTGACAGCTGGAATTGGCAGCGCTCGGAGGGAGAGTCCAGAGCGGCCCTCGGGACGGGACAGACTCCAACCGGAAACCGAAGTTTTCCCTCGCTTTTCCCTCCTGCTTGGATTTTTGCTCGGGGAGGGGGTGCTCTGGGAGGATGGGATGCTCAGGAGCGCGTTGAAATCGATTCGGATGATGATGAGGAGCCAAATGCGCCTTTTTTACGGAGTTTTTTGGCTGCTGAGCATCCCGTGGCTCACAGATTCTCGGCAGAACCGCAGAGGAGCTGCTGACACCCCCCACCCCCCCAAAAAACGCAACCCCAGCAGCAGGAGGAGGACGAGGGGTTAACGGCAGTGCTGCTGCTGCTGCTCGCCTGCCAAAACCGCTCCGGCGGTGCCACGGACTTCCCTTTCTTCCATAAAAGTCCACCGGATCCGGGCTCCCGTGGGATGCTGCAAGGAGGGGGCTGAGCCGCCCTACCTGGGGCGCGTGCGAGCGCCGGGGGCTGTTTGTGCAATGCCTCCCCCCAAAAAAACCTCCTCAGGAGCCGTGAGCCAGCGCTCGCCCCGCTCCCTGCCCTGGCTCGGGCTCCGGAGAGGGAAAACCTAAATTTTGAATTATTTTGGGGGCGGCGAAGCGTGAGGCGGCCGCGTTCCAGCCAGGCTGGGAAGGGATGTGGGGAAAAACCGGGGAGGGGCGGGTGGCCGGGCTGGGGCAGCACGTGCTGCTCCTCACGGAGTTCCAGCATCGCTCCGACAGCCCTGCTCCCCTCCAGGAGACCCACAGCTCCTTCCCCACGGGGGTGGAAAGGCGCTGGAGAGCCTGGTGGGAAGCAGGAAGAGGAGAAACACAGGGGATCTCCCCCCATGGAGCCTCTTTCCGCTCCATCCCCTTCCCAGACCATGCTTGGACCTCCCAGCACCCCAAAATAGCCCCCCCCAACTCCAGCCCTGATTATTTGGGGCCACTTGAGGGTGGTGGTGCAAACAGAAAGACCAAGAGGTCTCTTCCCAGCCCTCTCCCCAAACCAAGGGGTCTCCCAGAGAAGCTGTGGCTGCCACATCCTCAGAAGTGTCTGAGGCCAGGTTGGATGGGGTTTGGAACGCCCCGGTCTGGCAGAAGGTGTGGAATGAGACGAGCTTAAAGGTCCCTTCCAACCCAAACCCCTCCACGGTCCTGTGAAGCTGCGTTTTCCCAGGAATTTGGATGGAGCAGAAACGTAAAAGCCGACAACGGGCGCTGCCCTTCCCCACGGAGACGCTCAAACTGCCCCCACGCTGCTCTGAGCTCACAAATTTAGGATTTACACCCCAATCCCCGCCCCGGGCTATACCCAGGGATGCTGCAGCAGGTCCCGGTGTTCGGGTGGGTGTCCCCAAGGCAGGATGAGTTGGGGTCCCCCCCTCGACCCCCCTCTTCCTCGCCGGCAGCTCGCCCGAGCCCCGGCTCAGTTACAGCAGCAGACGAGATGTCATCACACCGAGAGCCCGGGGCTTGCATCACAAGTGTCTTGCAACGAAGAAAGCCAAATTTTTTACAGGAGCAGCACACACGCTCTCTCTCTCTCCCTCTCTCACACACAGCCTCGGTAATTAACTTAATAGGTTTCTTACAGAATGCCCCGTGAGTGATGCTCAACATATTCAAGTGTTGACAAGACGGCGCTGAACCCGACGCCTACACAACGGGCAAACGAGGCTCGGAGCGCAGACACACCTTCATTGTCTGAAACTTGTAGTAAAACTCCGAACCCGCCCTTGTGAAATGGGGAGCTGAGCAGATGGGGCTGAGTAACCCTTCAGCTGCCAGGACCTGGCGCAGGACCTAGAAGGACTCAGGTGAGGTGGCGGTGGGTGGTGCCCAAGACCCCAAAATTAGTTTATAGGTGGGTTGGACGAGGTGGAGATCACGGCAGATGCTTCCACACGTATTTGGGATGTGTAATTAAGGGGTTTTAGCCCACTGGGATCATCATCCTTGATCCTTGTGGGTCCCTTCCAGCTCAGGATATTCCACAATTCTGTGATTTGCTGGGCACTGAAATAAATCAGCAACTTCTCCCTCCTCTGCAGAAACATTCACCCTTCAGAAATCGGCTGTAAATCCCAGGGGACGAACACGGCGTTGTCCTCTGGGTTTGCCCCAGGTCAATATTTGGGCCACTAATATTAAAAAAAGGCTGCTGGACAGTGTCACCTGCCCAGTTCCAAGAGGAATCATTCCCTTCCCTCCTGCCTCCGGAACTGCGTCATAAAAGACACAGTTTTGGCTCATCTGTGCTGGATGGGCTCAGCTCCCATCCCGGGAAGGCCAAGGCAGCACCAAACACCCTCCTAAAGAGCCACCAGCACCCGCGGTCACCCCAAAAAAAAGGTGGGGAAAAAAAAACCACTGGAAGAGGGATTAATGGGAAAACCAGTTCGGATGGAGCTGTGTTGCAAGAGGCAGCAGAGATCCATCTCCCGCTGATTTGGGATGGGATCTTGAGTCAGGAAAATTGCCTAAGAAAGGGTGGTCGTCCGTACAGGTTTCTCCGGGTTGGGAAACGTCCCGCCAGCGGCTGGGACCCGCGTGGAGCAATCCCAATCCCAGCCTGGCTGTCATCAGGGTGCTGACGAGCTCCCAAACCCGTCGGGCTCCTCGGCGTCCCCTCCACCTGCATGGGGCCCTGCAGCTGCACCCTGTCCCTGTCGCCCCGGGATCGGATCCGGTTGGATCGGGGGAAAAGTCTGTCAGCGGCTGCTGGTGACGCCGGAGCAGCAATGGGATCATTCCCACGTGTCACATCCAGTGTATTTCAGAAGGGTTGGAAGCCCAAATTTGGTGGCTTTTCCCCGTCCCCCTGCACTCTGTGACCTCAGGGCAGGCGCTGGACACTGCAGGGATGCAGGATCCATCTCTATTCCTAATTTAGAGAGGTGCAAAAGCATTTCAGAGGTTTTGATCAACAGAGCAAAAGCCCCAGAAGGTGGGGCACAGTTATTTTGGGGGATCTTTCCAGCCCCAGAACCTTGGGCACAGCTGTTTCGGGGGATCTTTCCAGCCCCAGAACCTTGGGCACAGCTATTTTGGGGATCTTTCCAGCCCCAGAACCTTGGGCAGAGCTATTTTGGTGCACTTTTCCAGCCCCAAAACCTTAGGCACAGCAGTTTTGAGGCGTCTTTCCAGCCCCAGAACCTTGGGCACAGCAGTTTTGGGGGATCTTTCCAGCCCCAGAACCTTGGGCACAGCAGTTTTTGGGGGGATTTTTCCACATCCAAAGAGTGTGGATGCTGCAGGCGAGACCCGGGCTGCAGACGGGCGAATCCACAGGGCTGCGGTGCACGGGAATTAAGGATTTAGCTGGGAGTTAGCTTGGCATTGCCAGGGAAGTAAAGATTTACCTGCACGTTGCAGACGGAGGCTTAAAGATTTTACAAACAGACGAGATTTACAGCTCTCCCAAATTTCGACACCCTCGGGTTTACCCCGCCAGGGAGGATTTTGACCGGGTCTGGACGGTTCTCCTGATGAAACCTGGTGGGAATTGGGGTTCAGGCTTTACCCACGGCCACGTGGCACCCGAAATCAGCCCAAAACCCTAAATCTGTCTGGGCTCTTGCAGAGATGGAGCCAAGTGAGATCAGACCCTAAAGCCGCACGAGGTAAAGCCATCGGTTCAGCGTTCACCGGAGAAGGAATTTTTGCATTAAAATCTCTTTTCTCTCCTAAAAAAACCCGGTGACATCCCAGATTTTTGGGACCTGGAGCATCCCCTCCCCCAGCACCTCCAGCAGCGATGGCTGGGCCTTAAATCCCATAACCAAGGTGAGGCTGCGGTGCAGCAAATCCTGCACATCCAACCCCTTCCCAAGCATTCCCAAGGACGAATCCCGGCGGGATGCGAGGCGAACGCGGCCCAAACACCGTACAAATCCAGGGCTGGCAGCCTGGCCTGATATCAGCTGCCCATCGGGAATTGCAGCCGGTTGCATGCGTGGAGCAAGGCAGAGGTGCAGGAGCTGTGCAATTCCCAGCCCGGGGCGAGCGGCTCGCCCACACGCTGGGAACGGGAGCTGCAGGCCGGGCCCCGATGGCAGGCGGATAAAGCTGCCCTTACGTAAGGCCCGGGGTTGCGTGGAGGATCCGTGGCGGGAGCAGACTTGCTCTGGGCTCAGCCCGGACCTCGGGCTGCCTCGGGATGGATCCGGGCTGGAATATCCTGGGATGTGCAGCGCGGAGCTGGTGGGGAGCAAACCTCGCCCTCCTGCCCTTCACGCTGGAGGTTCTCTCCTCATCCAAATCCCTTCCCAAAAAATCGGTGCAAAATAGGTTGTTGTTCACGAGGGCGCTGGTGATTATTAATAATAGCTCGGCTCCGTGGTGCTCCAGTTTTCCCGAGCTCCCTGGCAGCGTTCCGCTGGGGCCGGTGATTTAGTGCAACTTAATTATTCCCGGCGTTTCATCACCTCTTGTTTTTGATGTCTGTGTCTCTGTCAGGGCCTCACCTTCGTGACTAAGAGAGCCAGAGAAACAAACTGCTGGAAAAGGGAGTGAAAGGGGGAAAAACCCTGAGCTGGAGGGTGCTTGGAGGCCCAGGAAGGCTCAGGGAGGTGGCCCGTGGGGATGCTCCGTGTGTTCCCTCTGCAGGATGGGATGCACGTGGGGATCCATGTGTGGGGCCCCACGTGGGGCGTGGGGGGCTCCCCCCTAAACCCGGCCGAGGTTTCAAGCCTTGGCTGTCGTTCCCAGGAGCAGAGTGAGCAGCGTTCCGTGTCTGCTCCGTCCCAAAGGGAAAGCACGGCGCTGGGCCTCGTCTGCGCCTTAAACACCTCAGCGAGGAGCGAGCGGCTCCCCCGGCCCTGGGAAGTGTTGGATTTGCTGGATTTGGCTCCCAAGAACCTGGGAGCTGCCAGATGGGGGCTGGTAACGGGATTCCTGTGGTTCCCAGCCCTCCATCCCCACCAGGGAGTCTGGAAGAACCACGAGCAGCTCCTGGGACGGTGCCTTGAACCCACCTTGCACCACCGAGAGACACCGGGAACACACAGGGGGACACGCAGAGGACTCAGGGATGCACACAGGGAAGGAGCTGCTCCAGAGAAGGAGGAATCAGGGCTGGAAGCCCACGGGGGAGCATCCCACGGGAATGTGGCTGGATGGGGATGAGAGACACATGGAAGGGCCGGCGCTGCCCCAAAGCTGCTGGATTTTCCTGAGGAATTAAAGCCCAGAGCAGGTGGGATGAGGTGATCACCGTTATCCAGCATTTCACACACGATGGAAAGTGGGAAGAATCTTCTGGAATGACTAAAGAACCGCTTCGAGGTGCAAAAAGCGGATGTAGTGCTGGGATGCAGGACTGGGATACACGTTCGGGACTGGGATGTAGCATTGGGATGCAGGGCTGGGATGCAGGGCTGGGATGCAGGGCTGGGATGCAATATTGGGATGCAGGGTTGGGATGTGATACCAGGATGCAGGGCCAGGATTTAGCACTGGGATGAGGGGCCAGGATGTGGGGCTGGGATGTAGCACAGGGCTGGGATGAAGGGCTGGGATTCAGGATTGGGATGTAGGGCTGGGATTCAGGACTGGGATGTAGGGCTGGGATGAAGGGCTGGGATTCAGGGCTGGGATTCAGGATTGGGATGT
>VZTD01002843.1:3314607-3373187 GCA_013397725.1 Rhagologus leucostigma | reverse complement strand
TCAACAGGTGAACAAACAGGTACCCCAGGATTTACTTCCTTTTTACTTTGGGCAGCACAGACCCACCATGAGGAACTGGAATCCAAAGGCAGATTTTAAAATGGTCCTTCCTCCCGGTTGCCACTCTTTCCACGCTTTCTCCTTTCAGTAGGATGCAGGTGCTACTTCTCAGAGGTGAGAGAACTGCCTTTCAGTTCAATAAAAAACCTGCCTGAAAAAAACAGGGCACTGGGAGCCAGCAGCAATTCTTTAGCGTTTCTGCTCACAACTATTTTCCTTCTGCTTTTCTTCACAGGGCCTTTTCTGCCAAGGCCATTCCTGTATGATTTTATCTTGACGAACGGTTTTTGGTACAGACTCACTGCTATTTAACCTCATAAAAATCATCTGACAAGACTTAACGTTAACCCAGAAGTTCTAATGCACGACTGCACAACTGGGATTCCGGCTACTGTACGAGCTGTGAGAAGCAGTGAACAAACCACGACCTTACAGACAAATCAAGGGCACCTGGTCGGCCAACAGCAGCTGCACCACGTAGCGTCAAGGGATCCTCGTCAGGAGCCGCGAGGCACAGCCGGGACAGAGCCGGCCCCGCCGCTGCCTGACGCCGCCTGCCCCCGTTGCCGCTGACCCCACCGCCTGTGCCCCCACAGCGGGAAACACCGGGGGAAATAGCGCTGAGAGCACGGGATCGGTATTGGCGTCGGGTTCGGGCAGCCGAATAGACTGATCTGGCACGGGACTGAGAGATCTCCATGTAGGCGACCGAGGTTTATTAGAGAAATTGTTAAATTCCAGTGACTCTTATACAAAGATAAGCTGCAGTGCCTTCTGAAAGGCAAAGGTGTTTCTCACCCATAGAAACTGATACAGGTTACCCAGACACCAGTGACCACAGCAGGCCTCACAGTAAAATAATGATCACCTTGCAGTTAATCTTAGTGGAGTCACAGTTTCTTCTACCTAGTACATCCAATGGGATGTGTACATTTGTGTCAGCACATAACTACTACCTCCTGCCTGCTGCCTTTCTGTCGCTGTCTATTTCAGCAGCGTCTCTTCTGTCCCCAGTCCATCCCAGGAGCTCTCCCCTCCCTTGTTTGCTGCGTTTAAACATCCAGAGCAACATATCTCTATGGAGCATTTCTAAATTCAACATGAGGCTGCTCTCATCTTTAACTGGATGGGGGAATAAGAAGGTGCAGAACTCAAACCTGTTATTAGACCTTTAAACTAAAATTAAAAAGAAAGAAAACCCCAAAACAAAACCACTGTTCATTTCTCATGGAGAATTCAAACCCTTCACTGGCATGTTCCTAGGAATGTTTTTTTTCTGCTCGCAACAGTTAGCGATCACGGAATTGTATCTCGGAGCACCATGGTGTTGTCCTGCCGGTGAGGTGAGCTGTCATAGGGCTGCACGGAGCAGTGCTGCTGTCCACACAGCCAGCACGAGGCCGGCTTTCAATCTGGGTATGGGGTGAGGGCGCAGGGATGGGGTGCCCGAGGTGCAGGAGCAGACCTCGTAGCCGTTCTTCGAGCGGCTCTCGTCGTGCTGCCCTGGCCTGGAGCGCGCCCCAGTCCTGCTGCTCCCGGCTGCCTCGGGGGCGTCGGCCTGCATGTCACTGCACACCAGCCAGTCCCTGGCGATGGACCGTGGGTACCCAGGTTGCACCTCCAGCTCGCTGTCCAGCACCTTCCAGTACTCCTTGCCCTTGAAGAAGTAACTTGCACCTGCAAAGAGACCAAAACCCAAAGACAAGGTAAGCGGCCGTGGGTGCTGTCCCAGGGGAAGGGGATAGGAGCACTTAGAGCAGCAGAGGAGCATTCCCACCTCAGCTGAGCCCTGGGGATTGGAGGCACATGAGATATCACTGCTTGTTGTCAATATCCCCTCGCTGCAGGAGGGATGCTCTGGAGGGTAGTGCTGTGCCTGGCCAGGATCTCTCACACCAGCCAGGAGCCACCAGCAGTTGGAGGTGGACGGTGAGGTATCGCCTCTTGTGTGCTGAGTCCTAGAGCGGATGCACCTTCTGGTACTGTGGGTGTGTAGGGTCAAGGCCCTGTGAACCCACAGGTGGACACACCATACACAACTCTCTTTCTTGTAATAGGGCATGGTAAGGCTGAAGACCCCGCTATCCATTAATGACCTCGGGTGTGTGTTGCTGTGACCCCAGGCTCAGAAAAATAACTTGAGCCTGACGCAGCCCTGAGAACCTTCTGCTCTCAGGTGCATGTTTTTTGCTCTGAACCGGGAGGTTGTGAATTCTCTAAGCAGGCCCCACACTCAGGAGGACTCCTACCTATGGGCATGTCACTCTCAGTAGCTTTGGAAATTCAGCTTGAAAAGTCTCTGGAAGTGGCCTTCCCCTCTGCCTGGTTTAATGATTGCTATTACACCGTTCGATTGCCAGTAAATAAACCCTGGAAGTGCCACTTGGTTGTGAGTGAATAGCTGGTTGTAAACATCTCCCGTGACAAAATGTTTGTGGTCTTTTCAGGGGGAAGAAACCGCTGAGAAATCTCATCCTCAGAAAATAAGTCGTAACTGTGGGAAAACATCTTTAAAAGTATTTTCTGTCTGCATCTTCATACAGCCAGCTAAAAATCCCATGACAGCAAAACTAGCGAAGACCAAACCAGCCCATACTAAGAAAAAAACCCCTGCAAAACAGCATCAACTGTGTTCTTTTAATAAAGTGCAATAATTATCCCCCCCGATATTTTTGTTGCCTGTTTAAAATTGCAAAGTCTTCTAGTGAGCAGTGTGGGGAGCTCTGGCTGGAATCACACCTCCCTCTTCAGCTTCCAGACACCAGGAGTGGCCATCCCATCAGAGGCTCAGCATTTGTGGTGGCAGGCAGGGTAGAATGGGCTACAGCTCGACAGAGCACTGATTTTCTTTGCTGTGCCTTTTAAAACTGCCATATGGACTCACCATCTGACCACCTCATGGCATCGTCTAAAGGGCTGGGTATTCCCTTCCACAGGATGGCTTCCGAAGGATACCCGGGATCCATCCTCCGCTCGTGGTCATTGTAGCGCCAGTAGAGATTGTCCTTAAAGAAGTAAGTCTTGTCGTTGTGAGCCCAGGAGAAAGCGGCGTCGATTCCTCCCAGGGGCAGGCCAAAGTCCGAAATGGGCCGTGGGTACCCTTCCTCCACGTTGTTGTCTTTGAAGACCCAGTATCTGTCTCCTATGGAAAGGAAACAAGCACAAAATAAAATCACGTTTGTTTCACAGCCTAAACCAGTATTTCCCCACAGATGAGCTGAGATAATGTTTTGTTATCTACTGTGGTGACAAAGCCCCGGGGCTGAGCTCTGGGCATTTAAAGATGTGAATAGGAAGGGGTCAGCCCGTGGGTGAACCGCTGGCTTCGAACAGTTGCTTTATATTGTGTCAGGCTGTCCATGGACATAGCCCTGCTTTGCTGCTGAAAGCAGCAAAAGAATGACCAAAAAAAAAACCAACACTGTCCCAGGACATGAACACACTGACAGCATCAGTACAGTTGTCACTTCTATGTATTTGATGGAGGCATTTGGTTTTCTGCCCCTTGGATTTCTGCCTGATATCCAACGAAACAAAGTTACAGGCAGCTTTTGTGGGCAAACTGGACACTTTCTGCCTGGTATTCGGCTCCTGATAAGCCAAGTGTAGTCCACTTTGGAAGAGAAATCACCACTTTCTAGAGCCAGATGGAGTGAGAGACCATGGGTTATAAGGGAGAGGAGGATGCACAGGGACCGGATAAATCCCATACGAGCAGCTCACTGCTCTTCAAGGGTCTTACACAGCCACCCCCTTGGCCCGACCTCGGGCAGGAGAGAACCATCAATACAGGGGTTTTTCCCCAATAAAAATGAAGCGTGACGAGACTGGGCCCTGGTCTGTGTGAGAACAAGCAATTGAACCCAGATGTCTTAATTTCTTCATAATTCTCTAACCACTGGGACAGTCTTTCTTCTTTTACAACATCTATTTGGGAACCTGGAGTGTCCTTTTAGGTATTGCATAGCCTCTTTTAGGGATCAGACTTTTTCCTCTTGGTTTTCTAGATTATCTGAAGAGGCCTTTAAATGCATGCCCATGTATCAGCAGCAGGACCTTAGAGGCCAAGGTAATTTGTGTTCTTTGGTTTCTGTCCAGGGATCAGTGAAGCAGCGCTGAAGGGAGAGAATGAGACATACTTTATGGCTGGAAAAAAAACTCTGAGTTTATGCTGGGAGCTAGGCAGGACTAACACACACAGAGAATGCGTGACCACAGAGCGTTCTGCCTGGCAGGGACAAGATGCCAGCTGTGGCATACGTGGAATTCCAGCCTCCTGAGCAGCAGGGAGGAGCCCCTGGACCTGAGCTCCTGGTTGGTTGTCTGCTCATCCCCAGCAGGGAGAGAAGGGAGGGAGAGAAGGGAGGGAGGGAGGAACGGAGGGAAGGAAGCGAGCGAGGGCCACTGTGGTCTGCAGGTCTGACTGGGAGGGTCTGGTGCCAGGCATAAGGGGTGGCACGCTCCAGCTGGCCCCGGTCCCTCTGAGAAAGCAGAGCAGGGCAGGCTGCCCGAGGCAGCTGGACACACATGGCAGAGCCTTCCATATGCTGCTCCGCGGGGAGATGCAGGGCTTGGTGCAGCTCTGCGAGGCTCAGTGTGCCGGTGGTCCAGGAGGGCTTGGCTGTGCTTGGAAAGGCTTCTGCAAGCGTAGAGGCAGTGTGAGACATGAGCCATCTCTCTGGCCTGGCTGGGGGAACTGAAACCAAATTATTGATTCCAGAAGTGCTTGGTTCAGCACTTCTGAAAACGGTAATTGCACCACGTTTCAAGCAGAACGGTCGGGAGACAAAAAGCAATTATTAAACAGGAAGAATGGAGGGCTGGGATGTGTTTAGCACTTCAAGTACATAACCTTAGTGAAACAAGAGTCGATGCCTGCCAGGATCTTGGGTGACATTGAGTGCATGGGTGGCATCTAACCAGCACGGGTGGATGATCTGTGGGGGTCTCAGATATTTGTATAGAAACCAAGAGCTAAACTGTTCCTCCAGCTCTTCTGAAAAAAAAAACTTGCAAGTTTTTTTAAATAAAAAGAGAGAATGATACCACTTATTTTAAGAAAAAATATAGTAACAGAAATATAATTATTGAAACCCAAGGTCTTCAGTTTCATTTTTATCCCCTCTCTGATTTCTTTTCTCAGCAACTAATAGTAAAAAGAGAAAAGGTCAAAGGAGGAACAAAACACCTTTGAGTGTGCGTAAGGGCGGTTCCTGCTTGTGTTTCATTCTCGAAAAGTCCAGATTTTAGTTACATTTGGCTGAACTTTATCTTCAGTGACATCTCCCTCATTTTCTGGGGAACGTGTCCACTATCCTTTGCTTGCACTCCCCGCCAGCTCGTTTCTCCTGGCCTTGCTCCTGGACAACAGGTCTCAGACCTGCCCTTGAGATGCTTAACATCTGGCACTGGTGTCTCCCGCCTGGCACCACATTCTACACCTCCAGCACCACGTTTCCTCTCACCTTTGAAGAAGACAATCTTGTGGTCGCTGGTTCTCTCGTAGACTGCGTCCAGGCTGTCCAGGTTGAGCGGCAAGCCCCGCCAGAAACGGTGGATCTGAGCCGGCTGGAGGGAGACCAAGTGCTTATTGCGAGTCAGTCTCCAGAAGTACTTGCCTGGAGGGACAGACTGGACATTACTGAACCACACTCAACCCACCTTCGCTGGGGGGTGAGCGCCAGGTGGGCGGCAGCAGCAGGAAGCAAAGCGCATGAGATGGGAGCTGTGATTTAGAGCCATCCTGCTTTCCAGCAGCAGCTGTGACTTCTTTTTTATTTCTAGCAGTCATTAGAAGAAATCCCCTTTTTTTTTTTTTGATTAAAATAATCTTCTGGACATTGCGCTGGAGTCGTTATACTCCTGGCCACAGTGTGAGGCTGCACCGCTGAGCCAGGGCAGGAGAAAGGAGCCTTTCATCTCCCCTCCCTCCCTCTCTGCACGGCACCTCCTGCAAGCTGGTGGGACCAGGCACCAACAGCCTTAAGCAAGAGCATCCAAAAAAACATCCCTGTTCCTCCTCCCCTGGAGCAGCCACGGCTTCCTGCACACAGGATGTCCAGCTGCTTTCAGGTTTGGAAACGTCTAGGATGTTACAATGAAACACAGAAATACCAGAGGGGTTTTTTTGTAATGAAGAAAGGGAGCAAGAAAACAGAGGAGGAGGAAACCATCTGAATACATCTGGAAGGGTTGAGGTGGGGAAGGAGGCACAATTAAGGACTTTGGTACCATCTAGAGGTGCAGGATACTAAGCAGGCCCTGCAGTCCTGCGGAGCTTCCAGGATGCGTGTACTGGTGATGCCAGCAAACACCCTGTAACACCTGCAGCAACACGGCCCCAGCTAGGAAAGAGTATTTTGGGGATTTCTGAAATATTCTGGATAATGGAAAAGGAAACAGATTTATCCTTTGTGGGAAGGATGACAAACTTTTTCCTGCTAAAAGACCCTTATGTGGGATTTCCTAAGGAGTCTTAATGGTTTTTGGGGGCAACTCCAAACCCAGCTCTGCGCTGGCTCTGGGATTCTCAGCCTTTTTGCAGCACATTTCACGCTGTATTTTCTCCAGACAGCTCCACACAGTGACATGAGCCGGAGCAAGATGTTTAAGAGCCGACTCTCAGCTTTGTCTTACATTTGTTATTGCCTGTTAGAAATTATTGCACATTATTTGCATCTGGTCTTGCATGGATTTCTGAGGGGAGATAAGCAATAGAAACCAAAGATGCATCTTCAGATTTGTATTCCCCACACACTCAGCTCTTTCTCCAGAGCTGGCAGATTGTGGCACCGGCTTTTAAAATTTTATAGACATTGGATCTTAGCCTAATAACGCAGGAGGCAACACTCTAACACTTTAACATCTGCGGAGAGGGAGTTTCATACTAATTACAAGGATTTATATCATATTCTTGTTCTTCTGCTCCGGTTTGCGTATTTGCTCTATCTTACTGAAACATAAATGAATAATACATTCCAATATGTCAGGAATTGCCATAATTGCAGATTCTTTTTAAGAATGTAAAAAACCCCAAGGGTTCAAATTTGGTGACCATTTTACATCAGTGGAAACAGATGTAATTAAATAAACATGATCTCTGCATCTGTAATTAGCAAGGCACTAGACAAGGTCAGATTTTAACTTTTTTAGCAAGAAATACAGCTCAACTTAATTCCTTCTTTAGCAGATCAGTATCTGAACTTTGAAGTGCCCTGGGCTCAGCGGAGACACAAAGGGAAGCCTCAGTACATTTGACATTTCATCCCTTTGCAAGTGATGGGCTCAGTGGGTGAGCAGCTGCAGCAGGGAAGCCTTAAATCTACCCCCAAAGTCACGAATAGCCTGAGCTGTTGGTTACTTTGGTTAGGATTTTATAAGCTATCAGGAAAAAGAAATAAAATGAAGCACTTAAGTAGCAAGGAATTCTGAACCTGACGGCCCCAGTCTGCCTGGGCTCGTGATTTGCCCTGGTCCAGCCGGCTCCCCAAAGTGCTGCTGTTGCATGGATGATCATCAGCCAAAGCCAGATCCACGGGGGAACTGCTGCCATTAGCATGCAGAAAGAATTTAAAAAACAAAATCCCAACCCCATGTTTGTTTTAAAAGCTCAATTTAAACCCTCCTCTGAGCTGGCAAACTGAACACCGGGAAAGCCAAGTGTGAGGTCCTCCTGCACTAAGATGTGGTTGATAGGCTGAGGCAATCGCTTTCTTTAATTCCAGGTAATTTTGATCCCAGCTGTGTTCCACACTGTCCAGAGTTTGGCTATCTCTGGCAAGACTGCTGCACATACCGCGCAGACACACACACACAGGCAAAAGGCGTTTAAAACTTCAGAAGTCTGTAGTGAGGCACCGACATCAAAGCAAGCAGTGATTTCAAAGTGCAGACAACCCACCATTGCCTTCAAAACAAGCCTGTGAGCTCTGGGGAGCTCCAGTCCCAGTGCCTTCGCAGTGGAAGAGGCTTCTTTCCATCTAGGGAACCAGCTGGAGCAGCTCAGAACAAAATGCCTATCGAGGGACAGAGCTCAGCACTAGAGATCATTTAAATCCTGCCCCAGAGGTGACATCCCCGTTCCTCGGTGCGTAGGGTGGTTCGGGGGTGGCAATGGGGGCTGCAAGGAAAGTGCTGGGGTCTGGAGGCACACATGCAGCTGGCATCCACTGACATTGTGCTCTTTACATTTGCTTTTTGGCCTGCAATAAATATATCCAAAAATAGACACCGAGATGGATTTCTCTTCACTTCATCACTTTTTCCCCTCTGAGAGACAGACAGCCATTTATCCTGACACCAGTTCATGTCTCTGAGTTTCTCTTCTTCACTGTGGCTTTTTGGAGCTGGCATCTGAACAAATAATGTTGTGGAACAGTCTCCGTATTGTGCTTCCCTCAGGGCACAGGCAACACCAAATTCTCTGGAGCCCTTTTGCTGTTCTTGCCTGTGACCCAAGGCTCACACTGTGATACCCAGATGCCAGGACACTGCTGTTCATCCCTGGGGGAAACGCTTCTGCTTCCCTGGTGGATGGCTTTGGGGTGGCCAAATGGTGGCCAGGGATGCAAAGAAACGCCCACAGGCATTTTTACATCTTGGAAAGATGAGATAGCAAGCCCAGAGAGTCCAGCCTACACAGGCTCTGCACAGCTGAGAAGGCACCGATGGGATCCTCATCAACAGCTGGGCACCCCAGGAACACGCTGCCAGCAAGTGTTTGCTGGCACGAAACCAGATGGTCCTCAATTGTGTACACACTGTCTTCGAGAGACGGACAGCAGGCAGCATTAGGGAGGATGAAGCGTGGGAGGAAAGGAAGGCTGGAGGTATACAGGAAAAAAGCAGTGGAGTGCTCTTGCTGCTCTGCTCATTCTTGGTTCGACCTCGATTTTGACTTTGATAGAACAAACATCAGACTTCAGCTCTTCACCTGGGCAGTCCAGTGCGAGGGATCACAGCAAAAACCGCTGTGCTGGATTGTCACCGGTGCGGCCACACACTCAGGTATGTGAGATGCCTCCTTGGGAGCAGGCCACAAACCCCAGCCGCTCATCCTCACCACCCACCCCAGCCCAGACCACACTGCGCTGCCTCTGGTGCTGTCACACCAAAGCCACCGCAGAGTGACATAGACCTCTTGGCGCTCACCTTTGAAGAAGAAAGCCTCTCCCCGGATCTGGGCCACTGCATCGAAGTGCGTGTTGCACCTGTTGGGCGCATCCCGCCTGAGCCTGTGAAGAGATGCCCATGTGAGCAGGGCCCAGGCAGGCAGTGAGGGGCTGTGTCCCTCCGATGCCTCCTATCCCACAGACTGAATCACCTCTGCTCCTGGAGAAGACTACAGGCTGTGCCCATCTGTCACTCCTCATGCTCGAGCCTAGGCACGTGCACGGGGATTTCCAAGGCGAGCTCAGGCAACCCTCAGCCTGAAGACAGCTTGGGCTGACAACCCTGGGGCACCAGATGCCATTGCTGGGAGTCAAGCGAGGACACGCTCTACATCCACCAGCTCGTGTAGCTGGTGAAGGCTGAGCTGGCTTCCCACTCTCAGTGGCACAGCACGGCTCGGCCGGCTGCCCCAGGGCAGCAGGACGCGGAAAACAGCCAAGCAGCCTCTCGCTCCAGCAGCTCAGGATGCTGCTGCTCCAGGGCTGAGCTCCAACGTGCCACTGAGAGGTGGCAGAGCTGCAAAGCAGAAAGCAGCTGAGCCTAAACAGAGGGACCTGGAGGAGCCATGTAATACCTGGTGAAAGATACCTGGTGAAAGCCACCTGGCAAGTGGCAGCTGAGATACTGAGTTGCTTTAACAAGGTGGGTGGGGAAGGCACAGAGTATGAAGGACTGAGAGCGCCACAAAGCCCACATAAGAAATGATGACTGATGGAGGAACAAGGACAGGATGCTGGGGACACGCATGGAAAAGCTGCTGTGGGTGACAGGGAAGCATGAATCCATTCTGCTGATAGAAAAATTGTGCTGGGCTGCCAGCACCAGCTTCACAGCCCTCTTTGGCCACAAAATGACAGATGTGAAGGCAAACCCCGTCCACCCTCCCGGCACACAAGGCAGGAACGAGGGGTTGGCACGAGCAAGTTTCCTGCTGCTCCTGCTGCTGGTGGGAGATGGTGGCCTCCCACAACAGCAGGGAGAAAGGCTCTCATATTTCCAGGTCCAAACACGGCCATAAGGAGCCTGGTGGACAAGTGCCATTAGAAGCTACGCACAGAGAAACATAACTAATGGCATTCAGCGTGCTCAAACAAAAGGAGCACGAGGTGAAGGCGACCTCCTCCATCTCTGCTGCTCTCACTTGGGGCGCTCCTGGTGTCTGGCACAAATGTGTGTGACCATCACCTCCTGCCTTTTTGTTCAGTGTCCCTTCTTCTCTTAACTGTCCGGCTGTCCTGGTCAACACTTATTAATGAGCTATATCCAGCACTTCCCTTAATGAGACCACGCTGGTTGCTTGATGACACTCAGTGCGAGCAGCCCTTTGCCGATGCTAACCTGCGTTGGAGTCAGGCTATCAGTCCACTTGTTCCAATATTCACTCCCTCAGGTACATTAGGGAGTTGCTCAGTGTGGAATGATTTTGCTAAGTTATGCTTGTGCAATTCAGGATACTGCTGAGGAAGTTTGATTAAAATTCCAGCAAGGATGAATCAACCTAAGGGTGTTGGTGACAAATTTCCACTAATATGAGTAAAAAATTTGAGTCTTAGCAAAATATCCAGAGGTCCAGAGAGAAATACCAAAGCCAGAGTGAGCAGGCAAGATACTGATGAAGCAGAGCTTCACTACTACAAGTCCTGTGAAGGAAAAGAAGAAATTTGACTTACGGGACAGTGGAGCGGTTCTCTGGCAGCTCTGGCAAGATTGGATGGTCATCTGTTTCACTTGCTTCAGGCTTGGCTGTGGGGGACACAGATTCCCTGACTCCTGTGTAGAAAAGAAGCAGTGGGGAACACCATCCTCCCCACCAGCTCCACTCGCCCCAGAAAACAGCTATTCCAGTGTGTCCTGCCATGGCAGGAACAGGCTGTAGCCATTTAAGGGACACAAACTTACCATAGAGTTGCCAGATCCGGACTTTGTCCTCATAAGGCAGGTCGTACTTCAGAGGATCCCCCACTGGACCTTGGTAGTAGGGTCTCATGATAGACTCTATGGCAGAGATGTGGCTCAAGCCAATGGCATGCCCGAACTCATGGACAGCTACAGCAAATAGGTCCATCCCATGAGTGTCTGGAGATAAGGACAAAATTGAAATGAAAAAATCACTAAGTGCTGATAGTAATTGGGGGATTTGGATGGGCTGCAAGGGCTGTAAGAGAAAGTGTAGGTTTATGTTGGATAAACTGGAAAGAAGAGCTTTGGCATAGGTAAAGTTTGAAAAAGGCTTTTTTTTTCCAGTTGGAGACTGGAGTGTAGCATATGAAAATGGAACGCAAGCCAGACTTCAGCCTACATCAGCCTGGGTATCACCCCTCTTATTTCCAGATCACTGTTGGCACCTGAGAAAAAGCTGGACAAAGGGCTTAGACAGCAGCCACATCACAACCATCTGCTGACCGGCGCTGCAGAAGCTGGGCCAGAGCAGTCACTCTGCATCTCATGCCTGCTGCAGCTGCTGAGACAGCCTTTGCATTGCCCAGAATACCAGATTTCTGCAGCCACCAGCCAGGAGCTCGTCACATTCTGCGACAGTGAGCCAAGCCGTGCGCCAAGGAGCCGGGGAGTGCCGGCAGTGCCCGCCTGCCCACGGCGCTCTGCGGTGCTTTCCCTGCCTGGCCTCGCACGCTGCTGCCCTGGCCAAATCCATCCCTTGGCCTTCCTGTACGCGCACACAAACGCAGGAATGCTCATCTGCTCGTCAGCCATCAACCTGCTCTTCTCACTGCTGCCCTGACACGGGTAGGTGACCATGTCTGGCTTGTTTTTAGAGGATTTACCATCTTCTCCTGTTACACACCTTGTGCTGGCAGGGCTGCAGCTCTGCTGTCTGCTCCCTTGGGCAAACATTTTGATCCTCACACACCACACTGGGCATTAGGGAGACACTGTTGAACATCAACACCTCCTTTGATGACTTTTTTCCTTCAGTCTGGGCTATCTCTACCATATTCTCTTTCCCTAAATTTCCTTATTTGCAATCCAAGTCCCAGTGCCCCACACCCACATACAGACCAATCCTATCCTCTCCAGAGCCTGAGACACTCATGAAAGGGGTTAATGCTCATTTCCAAACATACAGCACTGCTACCAAAACAAAGGAGGAGCTGCTCCCAGGAGCTGTATGGGACTGAGCCTGCTTGATGCATTCCCACCACCCAGCTCCAGACAGGCTGGGCCACATGTCCGTGCAATTTCTGCCCCTCTCTGCACAGCAATGTCCTGCAGAGCAGTACCAGAGGGCAGTAGTTAAGTGTGGTTCTTATAAAGATCATTATGTCAAGTATTGTAATAAAGAGGCAGTGAGGTAGGAAAGGTCCCTGTGGAGCTCAGGGAAGTGTCACATTCCCTGAGAATGGCTGGAGACTAAGGAGATGGCTACTTTTTTGCACAAAATTAGCCATGGCTGATCCTGCCCAGTTCCTTAGTGCTCCTCACCAGGCTTGGGGTGTTGGAGCAGGGAGATATCCTTTGCTGAATTTTGCCTTTTTCTTCATGACTATTATTTACAGTGTCTGTAACCAGTCGAGATTTTTATAACCTGTGCTGTTTTCCCTGGCACTAAGAGAGAACAAGACATATGCTCTCTGACATTTTAATGCCAGACTGACAACCTTGAGGATATTTTTATATCACCTACCAAGTTGTTGTTTTTGAAACAGTAAGGAGAACAAAATAAATAAAAGATGAAGCTCGGATAGCTCCAAGATCTTCAAAATAGAGGGCAGCTTTTCTCTGTCAGGCTCATCCCCTCATCCCTCGGTGGTGCTTGGAGGGACACTCCCTGCAGGAATGCTGGCTCTGAGCTCGCTCCTTCACACAAGTTTGTTTCACAATGAGCATTCCTAACCATCAGCTGCAAAACTGACTCCATCACTAACAGATCCGCCGTGGCAAGGTGCTGACTGCAGCACTTGCCTCTGCCCTGTACGTCTGCAGGTCAAAACTGCTGCTTTTTTCCCTTCCTGATAAGAGCCATCGGTTGGGGCTGCATAGCTGCATGAAACAAGGAGCACGTGTAATCCTGAAGGATCAGCCTGTCCAGACCTTTAACTTTTACCTGCAGACCTCCTCCAGCACCCCTGGTGAACACTCCTGCCCACAAACACTCAGGGGGATGGACGGAGGTCAACCGGTGGGCAGGAAGAAGGTATTCGCTTGTTTCAGAGAAGACAATCAGGTTTAAACAAAGTCATTAGGCTGAGGCAGCAGGATCCCACTAGGAGGCTGGCAGAGGAGGTGTCATGACAAGTAAATTAGCAGGTGGTGGCTGCAGAGAAGACATTCTGTCAAAACACGCCTGACACGAAGGCTGGGGACCCAATCCCCACAGATCATTTTGCAGCTGAGGAACACACGCTTCTGATACTCCCTCTGCTTATTAAAACTCTGCTTTAGATGAGGTGAAGATAAAAAAGAATAGAACTGCAACTTGTAACCATCCTGATGTCAGGTAATAGACAGGAGATGGCAGGAAAAAACTAGGCCTTCTTCCCAGCAGAACACAGAGCCCTTTACAGGTAGGTCAGCTAATAGTATACTTTAAAAATAGGAAACTGGGACATGTGGCAGTGAAGCCACCCAAAAGATGCCAAAGTCAGAGAATGCAGTCCCCATCCAAGAGCTGCAGCAGCCACATACCCAATCTGCAACCTTCCAGGTCCCAGAAGAGATGGGGGCGGGGGTTGTGTGACGGGGAGCTCTGCAATTGCTGGCAGGATAAGGAGAAACATGGAGATGTGGAGATGCCATTGAGGCTTCCAGGAACATAAGAGTGTCCTCAACACTGCCTGGGTTGATTTTGCTATCAAGGCTGAGAGAGGAATCAGAAGAAGAAGGCGGGATCCTGAAGCCTGGGGGGAAGGTGTGGCAGAGGCTAAACCACTCCAGCCACCAGAGAAGAAGAGGGAAATTGGGAGCCCTTGTGTTTGGCTGCAGCTCTCCCACCCTGACCTACCTGATGATCGGAAGGTCCAGTATTCGTCATCGTCAAAATGAGTGTCCCCTGCTGTGTGATGGTCTCCAGGGAAGAAAGCATGTGCCACCGTCCCACCAGGCCCGTCAAAGGGATAGCCATCATTGTGATCTGCCTTGGAGAAGTCTATCTGGATGTCAGCATTGTTTCCCGCCACTTCATGGAAATTCAGTGGGGTGATGTCACTCCAGACCTTCAGGGCATAGTACATCAAGGCTCGGACAGTGTCATGGCCCAGGTGGGACTCTTTTGGGAAGGTGCGAACTCTGAAATAAAGAGGGCAAAAAAGAGGATGGGTCAGTAGCATGAAAGATCTCCAAGAACCACCAGAACTGGCTATGCAGGTGCCTGTGCATCAGCGCCTCAGTGAGGCCTTCAGAGCTTTTTGTGGTTTTGGACTGAGTTGGAATGGAAGAAAAGTCAATGATTCCTGTATAACCCAACTTTGAAAAAGAATTCCTAATATTGTTGATTTAATAGAGGAGACGAAAAGACAAACATTCAACAAGGCACCTTGGTTTCTAAACAAGTATATTTAGACAATCTTTCATTGACAATTTTGACTAAAACATACGCACCTTCCAAGTAAGTGTACTGTTGACTGACTAATTATTGACAAAAGCCAATTCCGACGGATAACTTCTGGCCAGATCTACCCCAGTAATAACAGATACTTTACTTTTTGTGCATCAGCACATCAGCCAAAGTGTTCATGAAATATTCATGGTTTGACAGATTTTTAAAGGCTGAAGCAAGAATTATGATCACCTCACTTGCCCTCCTGCATAATACAGCTGTGACAGCATCACTTGGTACCACACCACTCCCCGTCACCAACGGGCAGCGATGACCTGACTAAACTTCAATAGGTAATTACAGGTGTCAGAAGGGGATGTCATACCACTGAAGCTCTTCCCTAGTAGCGATTTGAGTGCAGAGAGACACCATAGATCAGAAAAGGGGAGTAGGAACGACTTCCTTGCTGAGATTAGGAGCTCTTGCTTTCACAAATATTCACATACATCCCAAGCCCTCAAGAGACAGGCAGTCCAAAGTAGGCACTACTTTTGGGCCAGGGCAAAACTAGCCAGGGTTAAATCCGGGATAGAGCAAAAATGGATTCGTGAGAATAAGCAGAAATCTCACTAACAGTTCCTCTGAAGTGCTTGGGAAGCTCCCCCTAGAGACTGTGAGAATGAGTGGGTGAATCAGGCAAAACGTATCACAGCCAAATGAGCAAAACTCGTTCATATATTCGCCTTTGCTATTCCTGAACTCTTTGGTTTGGAAAGAAAAACCTTATTGACTAATCTAAATGACTTAACATACATATAACATCAGATGATTGTAGGACTTCAAAGAAAACACATTTGTAAAGGAGACAGCACAGAGGTACAAACAGTATGAGCACGGGATTAGAAAAGACAATTTTCAGGCAATTCTTAATTTATAGAAGAGACTGTGTCTGGATGTAATCCTCTACAGTAGAGAGAAAAAGGCCACCTGGATTCCAGATACTCATTAACTAACTGTCTTCATCTTTCATAACACTCATCGGGACCTAGGTAAAACCCTTCGCTGCTTTAATTTCTAGTGAATAAGTCATTATACGTGTAAAACACACCACGTTTAGTCCAGGAATTATGACCTTTCTCCCAGATCACGGTGCCTAAGGCACAGAGTCACATTTGGGGACATTATCTGCTCTTTCCTCCTCAAGCCCTGCTCGCCATGTGAGCTGTTTTCCTTTCTTTTTCTTTCCAGCTGTAGAATAAGGATAATAAATCAGATCTCCCTTGTACAAGGATGGTGAACAAAAAGCCCTGTCTAAAGAAACAAATATTATTAATATTCATCCCAAGGCCTGACTCCAGAAACATTAGATTAAGGCAGAAACAGTATCAATAACTATTTTACTTCTTATAAAAAGTCCTGCACCTCTGAGCTGACCCACATTTTATTAATATGCTGCAGGTGTAAGTGAAAAGGCCCTTACCCTTTATTCATTACCACTGTCAATTTTCAAGAGAATCCCATCAGGGTTTTTCAATGAAGCATCTCATTTGATTGCTGGAGCTCTGCTAATTGTTTTCATTGAGATTAGGAAAAGACTATTATGCTGATAGGATGTTTGTTGGCCTTGCATTACCCAATTCCACTGAAAAGGAGACACATTTCTAACAGCACGCAGATAAATCAGCTTCCTCCTACCTTTATATTTATTATTATTACTATTATTATTATTATTACTACTACTACTATTACTATTATTACTATTTTTTGTAGTAAATGGTGCTTAGGTTCCCAGTGGATGTAAATCCCTTTTGAGACTCCTCTTACAGAGCTCGGATTTTGGGCAAAAGCCTGATGTGAGCAATCGGAGAGAAAGCTCTCAGCTCCCGACAGCCTCTGCCAAGCCAGAGGGAGGGTGATGAGGACTGAGCTGCTCAGTCCCTCCAGCCACCCCACCAACACTACCCTAAACTGTAGGGTCAGTCACATCCCTCTGCAAATCACACTCTGGGACATCCTGAGGAGTGTCTACCCCTGTGGTGGATGGGGCTGCAGGAGGGAGCTTCAGCCACAACACTGGAACTGGCAGCTGCCGAGCAGGATGTGGTACTGAGGGGCAAAACCGGATGCCAAGGAGAAAATATCCCCTCTGCGTTTAGAACTCAGCCAGGCAGCAGCACTGCCACGCAGACAAATGAATGCTGACTCTCACGCAGCCCTGCCAGTCCTTTACGTGTTCGCTGAGTCACCTCCTTTGCCTGACCCATCCCAAACAGACTTAGTGTCTAGGGTGGTTCATAAGGAGAGACCAGAGAGGACTGATCTGCCTCCGTTTGCCATTGAGGTGCACCCATACCTATTTTGATTTCCGGGTTCCTTATTGGTTTTCGTCCTCCCAAAGACAAAAGTGGGAGAGTATCAGTGATAGTTGAGAAATCAATAGGTCATTAATGAAAGCGCCCTTTCACTTTCCCAGCCCTGAAACCAACAGACAAATAAAATAAATGCAGAGAACTACCAAACACAGCAGGCTAAGGACTGCTTGATAAACCCACACTGATTTTTCTTGGAAGAGGAGGGAAAAGGGGATAGTTAAAAGGGTAGATGCTTGCTGCCTTGGCAAAGTTGCTTTTGCAGCTGCCCAGAGCCATCCACGGCACAGCAGCCCTGATGCAGTGCTACCCTGGCAGTGCTGCAACACCCCATTGTCACAGGAGGAATGCAGTGGGTGTTTGAACCCTCCATCACCTCTCTCCCAGCACTTAGACTATCACCCAAAAATGTTCAGTTTTTTCATTCTCCTGCCCTTTATCATGCACAGAATGCCAGTCACCTCCAAGCCATTGTGCCTTCACACACCTGCCTGCTCTCTGTTTCAGCTGCTCAGGGATTTTCCTGTGAGGGTCCCAGTTGCCTGTGACAAGGGCATTACAACAACCCTAAGGCAGCTTGACAGTGAAAGGTGACAGTCTGCCCCCCCTTGGGCAACTGTCACCCCCAGACACAGGGGACAAGGCAGTCTGGGCTTGGGATGGCAGGTCCCCATGGCAGGATGCCACTGATTAAAGCAGGAAAGCAGGAGGATCAGGACCGTCGTGGGGATGGGAGTGCAGAACTGGTGGTCGCACACCCTTTCCCTTGACTGCCACCCCTCCATGCCTGAGTAAATCCACACCTGGGCTCAGACAGTGGCACACCTTCCCTCAGGAGATGGCTCAGGACACTCACAGCAAGGGTGGGCACTGACCGACAGGTGTCATTCCTCCTCTGCCAGCAGGGTCGGTCTGCCCCTGCTCTGGCACCCCGTGGTCTGAGCATCGCAGTGTCCGAGACTGCAGCTCTGACGAGGTGGCACAAGGGAGTAGTCCTTAACTAAAGACAGATGAAAGCCAGCTCAGTTCAGCACCAAAAGAAAAAAACTGGGAAATTTAAAAAGCTGAGCTTCCACGGCTCCACCTGCCCCAGGGACCTCGAAGCGTGCAGAGACGGGGCATGGCCCTGCTGCTGCACTTCCCAAGACTGTGGGGAGACAGCGAGCACTGGGAAGAAGTGGAGATGCCAGCTATGAACTCCCCTTCTGTGGGGCGTAACGAGAAGCAAGAAAGCAAAATCAGCAAGTGAAAAACCAGGCTGCAAACGTGAGGGGGAAGTGGGTGCGGGCAGCTGATGCCGGCAGAGGGCATCCACAGCATGCCAATCTCTCAGCAGCTGCCTTGGCACCTGGGGAGAGTGCAGAGAAAATAAAGTAATAACAAAAACGATCCTGTGAAAAGAAAATTTATATGCTGTAATATCCTGGAAACTCTACATGGAGATGAGGCACAGAAAACCATCTATTTCTGATGCGGTAATGGGATGCTACAAGGCTGTACCAGGATGCTACAAGGCTGTACCAGGATGCTACAAGGCTGTACTGTGAGCTGTGCAGGATGAAGCCTGTATTGTTTTGCTCCCTGAGCCCTCCAGTCCCACAGGTTGGTTGTGCTCAAAGGTAAAAAGAAGAAACCTGAATGACCTGTATACCTATAAAATTTTGTTTGCCCAAAATTTCCTTCTCAATCAGTGCATGTGCCTATTTCAAGGCCCTCCTTTCCTACAGCTTTGCTTACCTATTTATTTCAGCCTTGCAATTGTTCGAGTTTTTCTTCAACTTTTAAATCCATGTCAGAGTAGTGTTTAGTTTTGTTTTCCTCTTTTAAAATCTTCAGTCAATGCACAAAAGGTAAGCAAATAAAACTTTATGTCTCTATTGGCTGATTTTCATGGTATTTTCCAAAAAGCCAGTTTAATCTCAAGTTCTAGATGTAAATACTACATTGGAGTTTCTGTAATGCTATAGCCTTCTGCTGGCTACAACCTACAGCTGTAAAATACAGCCCTTTCTTGGACAAAAGCCAAGATCTTGGAAAGGATCAAAGAATAAAAACTAGAAATTACTTTGTCAGGAGTTGTTTTTTTTTTTTTTTTATGCCTTACATATAATATTGTCTCACACCTAAACCCCTTTTCACGGCAATCTTTGCTGTAGCATCACAGTTTCCAAGGGGGTGGGCGGCGGGGCATATCCCAGGGCTGCATCCACCAGAACAGCCGGACCCCATTTCACCTCCACGTTTCTCTCCAGCCTGGAACTGAGGATACTGTGTCAGGACAAGCAAAGTCCTGGTGGTACCTGCAGTGCCAGTCCCCTGACTCTGCTACCCAGCCACCACACCTGCCCTGCTACAGGATGTCACTCAGGTTTGTCAGGAGCTGCTGGGGTCAGGCTGTGCACAAGCCATGCCCCTGCACTGGCTCTGGCAGTTCCCAGAACACCAGGGCAGGTTTTCTTTTTTCCCCCAAAAGATTTTCTCCTTTCTGAAATGTGAAGTTTATTCCTCTTTCCTTTGAGAAACTCATCTCAAAGCCGTATTTAACAAAGGTGTCTGTGGAATTGGTCCTTCACTGCAAGATTTCAGCAGAGATAGATGAATTCCTACCTCCAGGACAAGTTCCTTTTGCTCCACTTGGTGACAGCCTGGGCAAATCGCTTCCTCCTGGTCTCTGCAATGGTGAGGTCGGGCAGAGAGCAGCGAGGGGTCTTCATCAGCTCCAGGGTGGCTTCATCTAGGGTTAGAGAAAAAACAAGAAATCATGGGAATGGTGGGTTAAGAAATCCCAGGGGGACAAAGAGATGGGAAATGAAGTGCTAAGACTGAACCAGAAGAGCAAAAGTCCATACTCAGGAGCCCCTTGGGGCATGGCACCAGCCACAGCGTGTCGTGGTGACACCCACAGAACACTGAGCCCCCTACGTCCCACTGCTGCTCCGACCACTGGGCAGCAATTCCTGCTGGAAGCCCACCTGTGGCCATCTTTGATTATATTTTAAAACGTATTTTTTTAAATATTCTGTTTTGTTCTCTCTTGATGAATTTCCCAGTATTCCTCTGGCAAGGAGAAACATTCACATGTCAATAAACTCCATCTCTGTTCAGCTAGGAGCTCATTTGAAGAATGCCCATATTCCTTCTTATTAATTTTTTAAAATGAATGAAAGCTTGAAGTGTCTATTCTCACCAGCTGAAATGCAGAGAAGTTGTTTCATTCACTCATTTTCTTGCTGACTTTATCTCTTAAACTCTGTTTTCATGAACAAACCCACATCTATGACCTGTCCAGGGCAGCCATCCCTCCCCCCCCAGCCCGTTTCAAACACACCCTCTGAAAATGCAATTTGAAAGGCAGCCCCTGTACCTGGGTCTCCTGCAGCTTGTGATGCAGTGGAAGAGGAATAATTGCACGTGCTCAATTAAGACCAGAGAAAGGAAGTCCCAGTGCTGTGATGCAGCCGCGGCTCTGGGGGACCAGCGGAGGGATGCTAGGGCGTTGGGATGGATGGAGACCCGCCTGCTAATTAGCTGCTTCTCCTTAATTGTGTCCCGAGCAGCGGAAGCACACTGGCCCCATGGTGGGAGGGTCATGGAGGAGAGGAGAGCAGAGAGATGCCCTCCTGCAGGCCGGGATAATGCTGGCTTTCTCCTTCCTTCAATGAAGGCATTGAGAGGAATGACCCTGGCCATGCTGGTGAACTCGTGCTGCTTCAGCCTGCCCTTGGACTGCTCCCTCCCGGGCAGATGTGCCCGCCACACAGATGCCACTCCCTGCCTCTGCCGGCCCACGGAGCTGCTGGAGCAGGTGATGGGCCCCTGGCTGTCTGGGCATGACCTGGGGAGTACTCGGAGCTGCTGTGGCTCAGTGAGATCCTAGGAGAGCCGCACAGAGCCTCCTGGCTCTATGCACTGTGGGCAGGAGCAAACAGTGTTGGGGTAATGCAACACCATCCTTCTCCCTTCCTTGCCTCTGCCCCAGCAGGAAAGAACCCAAAAAATCTATGTATACAAATTGGGAGGCTTAATCAGGATTTTTGTTCAAGTCAATTTGATGCTGCAAGTAAGGACAATTTTCTCCCTTTTCTTCCCTTGTCTTTTTTAATGCTTTCTCTTGGTTTACTTTTTTTTTGAAACACACTAAGAGCTATTTCAAGCACACTGAGAACCCCAAGGGTCTGTGGGTCTGTGGAAATAATTGCTTGCCTCAGGTTCTTGAAAACACAAGGCAACAGAGCACCTGAGCCATGTAATTACTCTTAGACCTGCAAACGGGGCTGTATGCTCCACCCACGTGAGCTTTTCCCGGAGCTTTTGCTGATGCTGCTCCAGAACAAGATACCCAAGTCCCTTCTCCCCCACAGACCTGCAAGAAGCCATCCCTGCCTCGCTCTGCACCAAGGAGAGGAGGGGTCATGAGCCACTGACCTAGGACTCCTGTGGCCTCAAGCCCTCCGAACCTCTGCATGGCAGTGATGGCCTTGGTGAGCTCCTCCTGCATCTGCAGCTGCCCTGTGACAGGGTCCGGAGAAGGCAGATACCCAAATTTTGTCAGCCACTCCTGTGAAACAAGGTGAAGGGGAAATGAGAACAGGAAAGGAAGAAAATATAGACACAGGGAAAAGACGCTCTGAAGGTCCTCTCCCTTCAATGCTCCCTGATGGTTTGAGGGCGTTAGCTTGATGGTTGGACTCGATGATCTCAAAAGTCTTTTCCCACTTAAATGATTCTGTGGAGGTGGCTTGCTTTACTGTGACCTTTACCGTGACCAGGATTTTGTTTGGAAATAAACTCAACCATGAAGTCTCCGAGCCCCCTGTGAGCCACACAGTCATCCAAGACCTGAGGCAGATGACCTCAGCACTGACACAAAACTGAGCCCCCCTCTCCAGCATTTCCACACTCCCCAGTTTAATCATCTTCCTGCCAGTTGCCCTAAAGTATTTAGAGCCAGGTGTGGGTCTCTCTACCACCAGAAAGCAGCAGGGACCTGTGGAACTCCTGGAAATCACTCTTTCCCAAAGCCTAGGCAAGCACAGCCACATGCCAGTGATCCCCTTGCCACAGGCGTCTCATTAAATCCCAAAGCCACTGTTTGATAGGAATCTGTCTCTCAAAGGACAATACATTTTCATGAAGATTTTTCTCTTTCTCTTTTCAGGCTAAAATTGATGGGGAAAAAAATGCCATAAATCTCCTTAAAACTGCTTTTTAAATGTCTCATGAGTTAGCTTTCTAAATCCTTTCTTACCTTCCTTCTCGCTCCCTCCCTTCCCTCAGCAGAAGGATGAGCAAGGAATAATAATACCGCATGCAGGGAATGCCATAAACAACTGCCCTCTATTTTCTTTATCTGTATCAAACATTGATCTGTTGAGCCTCTTGAAGACTGATATTGATCCAGACTTCCACTGCAGTCAATACACCACAAATTTATGGTAGGCAGATTAACACCAGAAGTCAGTAGCTGCTTATCACTACATTCTGAATGTCTCATAGTTTGGTGTCACCTGCAGCCACCACCCTGAATGCCACAGCACCTCCAGCCCCCGTCTGCAAAGCCCAGTTAAACAGATTCACACTTACAGAGCTTTATGACAGATCTTCCCAGGCTTGGTGCGACTCTCCATTGGGGAGCATGGCCTGCTATGCTGGGTTTCTTACCAGAAATTCACTTCCCTCCTCACCCTCCTTCACAGTTGCCTTATTTCAGTGGAATGGTGCACTCAGGAAACAGCCTATCTGGCCATTTCTTGTTGCTTAATGCAACTCCATTAGCCACCAGCTTGCTAGGAATGTGTGAGCATCGTCACAGCCTTTCCTTGCCATCGGGCTGATGGCCAGGCCCAGCGCTGTCCCCTCTTTTCCCTGCTACTATTTGTCCCTCTGCATAGCCAAGCCATTTGTGACAGAAATTAGAGTTACAATTCATCTTTGATTCTTCGTGAGAAATTGGCTGTGACATGGAGGTCAGCAGCTGGTCCATCAATTGCTGAGGATGGTGGAGTTTAATTTGGTTTCTTCCCTGGTCACGGAGACAGTGTCATTTATCCTCTAATGACAGTGGAGACACTGCCGCACCGGAGACAGACACAACTCGGCTGTCCTTGGGGGCTCCTGGGGGTGGAGGTGGCAGCAAAAGGCTGGGGAAAGCAACAGCACAGGGATATCCAACAAAGGTTGTGCAGGTCTTCTTTCCTTCCTAACCACAACGGACAGAGAAAGCACAAACACAAATGGACACCCCAAAGCAAATCGGGGGCTCTCTACATAAAAGATGGAATGAGTGGGCAGAGATCACAAACCCTTCACCTGATCTACCTTGCAAGCACCAATTTCCCTGCATGTGATTTTTCATCTAGACCATCGAGTTTGTCCTGCTTTACTCAGATCCTCCTTAGCCTCATAAACCTCTGTGATACTACTCTCATTCAGCTCTTTTCCAGTGTAGGGGTTCCGGCTGGTTTCCCCTCTCCTTGTAAGCAAAGCTGATTCGTAACATTAAACTTCAACATTCCACCTTTGCTGTGGCAGAAAATTTCATGAGGGAAATGGAAGCTGGCTTGGAGATGAGAAAGAATAGAAGAAATTGTCTGGATAATTATCTGTGTGCCCCATGAAAGCTTCTCAGATATTTTCTTGTCCTTAATAACGACAAAGGCTAAACTTACATACTTCCATAAATAAGAATATGAAAACATTTTCCATTGAGATAACTTCAACACATCCCCTTCTTATTTCCACCTTAATAAAAAAACTTTTTTTTGCCAGCTCTCGTTAGCTTAAAATGTTTAAATGAAATAGTGATTTCAGCTGAATGCTAAAATTCTATGAACATATTTCTTGCCTGAGCTGGCACGATAAAAAATTTTCCTTAAAAATGTACTGTGCTAAATGAATTGACCTAATCCCATGAGAAGATTCAGCTTTACCAACTATTTGAAAAGTAAAAAAATTACTTCATCAGAAAAATCAGATTAAGCTGATGTCTGACCATCTTCCGGCTCCAAGAGGGGCTGGGAACAAGTGGGGCTGCACTACAGGACTCATGCCATGCCCCAGGGTAAGCACCTTGGTCTGGGGCTCACCACCAGCAAAGATGGGTCTGGGAGCCAAGTCCAGAATGAATCTTCTGATCCAGCGCCACCACTGAGCAATACAGAACAAAAGGCTCCCTATTGTCTCAGGTCCAGGAAAAGAAATAAAAAAGCAAAAAGGAAGAGCTGCATGCCTGGCAGAAAAGTCTAAAACCACTCAACCGTCTGCCCCTCCTCTCCGCCAGATAAACACAACTGCCAGCAAGGGCCCTCGTGCTGCTCAGCACAGAGCAGCAGCACGCACATTGCCTGCAAACCACAGCTGGGATGTTTATGGACAAAACACTGTCCCTTCTGGGGGCTGGAGGGCCCCTTTGCCCCATTCTGGATGGTGGGACTTGCACCACGTCCTCAGCAGTGGGGAAAAGCCGTCACAATGTTCAACTTTCAGGACAGTGGTACTAGGAAAAGTTAAAAAAACAAAAAAAAGGGGCATTTTTCCATTTTCCCCTGCCTCTACAATCTTCAAATTATTTCATTTTACCATCCTACCATGGGCGGTACCCAATAAAAGATTTACAAAGTCTTAAACCAACTGCTCCAAAGCAGAGTTTGCCTTTGCAAAGGGACCCTGTTAGCAGTGCCACAGTGTCATTCCTTCATGGAGCAGCTCCACACGTGTGTGGAGACAGATTACTCACTTGGCGGGCTAAAAACAAACTGTATTTTTTTTTCTCATCTGGGTTCCCATCCATAATGGGGAAAAGCCTGCTTCTTGCCTTTAAAAAAACGTTTAACGGAATCCAAAACTACAGATTTTTTTCACTTCTATGTTTTCCATTTGGAGAAGCATAGAGTTAAGAAAAATGGTAATGCAGTCCTCCCCTCAGTAAACAAGCTCTGCTTTCATTCTGGACTTCTTTTTTGCTCCTAAAGCCATTTGAATGGAATACCAGGGAGCAGCCAGGGACTGGAGCTTTCCAGGGTCAAGCGATCATCCAAAGCAAAGTGTTGGCTCCAGCAGTAGTGAGGCCTCTGGTATTACTTACGCAGAGAAAATTTTCAGATTAAAACGGCAATTTCATTTCTTTCATCTCTCCACTTCCTTTGTATCAATATCCTTTTGTCCTAGAACCTACTTACCTGCTCCATTTTAAAACAGACGTAGATATTGCCCCTCTTTTATGGAAGATTTATGAGCTCTGTAGGTCTGCTTTTACAAATATTAATATTATATAAGATGATGGGCTTATTCAACCGCCACAGGCAAAGGAAAGACTCAGTCAGCAAGTTTTCTTCCTGATGATTTCTTCTTAAGGGCGGTAGGTTGGCGTTTACAAGAAGACAAACTAGTTCAGGATAACAAAGAGAGGATAAACAGGATAAACAGCAAAACAGAACTCAAGATAAGCAGAAAAATTCTACTCAAACCAGCTCCACACTTCTGCCTCCTCTTGTACTATTAAAATGACCATCTTTCTAAAGCTTAGGCCCAAACAATCACGATGTTTTTCTCTTGGGGAAAAACAGCCTTAATCCTGTAGAGGTCGTAACATTCCCTTTGCTCAGGGATGGAGATTGTTATCCTCAATGTACCCAGCCCTGTTGCCAAGCCAAGAGAAGAGCAGAGCTTTACCACGGTCACTGGCTCTTTGGCAGATTAGTGGACCTGACCCTGAGCTTTGCACCACTATCCCAGACTGTCTCCATCCCCATCCCGTCAAAGCTGAACGAAGCAAGTGGCGTTAAATTGAGGACTCTGCTGGCATGGGTACAGGCAGCACCCCCAGTGCTCTGCTTGAGGGTGTTGGTGGTGACACCCATGGGCTCCTCTCCCTGGTCCGTGTCATGGCCATCAACATTGCTCCAGACATCTCTTTGCAGCCAGTGACTAACACCTCTCCAGAGAGAATCTGGATGTGCAACATGCACCGAGAGGATCTTAGTATGTCCCAATTTCCAAATCTTTGGGGTAGTCCAAGGCTTGAGCAGAGGCAAGTTGTTTTCAATTGAAAGGATCCCTTTTACTAATACTCTTTGAAAAGCTTTACCAAACTGCACCATTTCTCATTAATCAAATGACAAGTTGGTTTTATTCATTTAAAAAGGGTGCTGTCATGGCTGGGAGGTTAAACCCTTACCCTGACCTGAACCTGGCCCTTGGCTTTCTGGCAGGGGCACCCCGGTCCCTCCCCATCGTGCCCCATGCCTCGGGCTGCAGCAGGAGCACAAACCGCCTCACCACTCTTCTCCATGGCTCATCTCCTGCCTTCCATGCCGGATAACCACAGAGAAACAGGCTTTGTTTTGGTAGCCCAGGGACGAGAGGATCTTGAAAGCTCCCTTTCCTGCTGAAAGTCCCATTATACCCTGGGTGCAGCAGCCATGCTTCATACATGCAGGTGAAGAAAATCCAAACACACTATTCAACAAAATTAATGACCCAGATTACTAAAATAAAGCTACAACTCAAACACCCAGAACTAATTTCCAAATTACACTTTGCTTTATCTCGGCAGCTACCATTAAGTAGGGAGGAAGCTTTTAAAATAATAATAATTTTTAAAAATCACCAACACCACAAGCTAGATTAAAGGAAATTGCTTTGAGCTGTTTGAGGTTTTCTTCCAAGTTATGGAAGGTTTATAGTATCACAATTTTTACAGTAATTTTCCTGAGATCAAAAGACCGCAGGAACAACACCCGTTAATTAGAGCAACACATATGGTGCTGCAATTCTCGGAGGAGCATGTTCCTGCAATGGAACGGCCTCCAGGCCCCATAGAGCCAGCACTTCCCTTCCAAAGGTTGCCACGCACCTCTCTAATGAGCTATCGCATGCACGCAATCAGCTGATTAATTCATTAGGAGAAGAAACTGCAGTTTGGATTACAACCAGGATTTTGGCTGATGCCACTGCTGAACTGCGGGACCAGTTTCATTAGCTGCCATCAGAGGAGTTGCTTGAATCCAAACAGCTCTTTAATTTTAGCAAATGCTGTGCACAGAATCCAGGGTAGAAGTCAATGCAGCTGCTAATGACTTTTTCTCCCTACCCCTTGCTTTAAATGTTCCATTAGTGGAACAGCCAGCAACTGGATGCTGACTCGGCTGCCTGTGGGTCCTGTCAGAGACATGGTCAGGTCTAGCATGTAACCTCAAATGCTCATCTGAACAGCTCTGCTCATCTGAACACCACTCTCCTGGGCGTTGGGGGGAGGATGTCCTTTGCCAGGCAAGGTGGGCACAGAAGAGGGCTGTGGTGATTTGGAGACAAGCTTCATCCACTCTGCAGGAGATGTTACACAAGGTGTAAACATCTCTTTGGTTGGATGGATACCCAGAGCCTTCCCAGAAACACAGACTTAATCAAGAGATGCTGTAGAAGCAGAAGGAAATTCTCTGCAGACCACAGAAACAGCCTTATCAACCCCTTTGAACTGAAGATCAAAGAACCAATTCCCACCCATAGAAGGCAGGAGAGCAGTGCAGAACAGCACAGTGTTTACTATAGATGGCTTAGATTTCTTTTCAGAGTACCAGAGAGTGACAAAACATATAAACAAGATACAGTTTACTCTGCATTTTCAACATAAATGTGTATTTTTCTTGGTGGAGATTTAATACACCAGGGTTTTAGGGAGTCCTTCAACCACTGGATGCTTTCCAGCACATCCTAAAAATTTCCACTTGAAGTCAATGAGCAATGCAAAAAAAAAAAAATCTGTGTGTAACTGAAATTCCACATGAACATCAAAAAGCGGTTTCAACAGTAATAGTTTTTTGTTTTTAAATCAGTCCTAGTTTTGCACTATGCTACCTGTCGGGGTGACGCATCCTTTGCCAACATTGAGTTATCTAGGAAGGAAATGCCTGGTTTATAATGGTCTGTTGAACTGTGATGGAAAGTTCGGTGAATGACCGAATTAGCATCCTTTTATCTTGCTACAGAAATAGCTCTAAACCATGTAACTCATGTCTGGGTTTATGAAAATAGCCCTGCTACACTTTGCAGGTGCAGTTGGAGGCTGCTTGTGGCAGGCACAGGAGGCTCTCACCTGGCAGCACTATGTCTTGGTGACGGATGCCTGCAGACAGATCCTGTGCTGAACAGCAACCTTGGGACCTTGGCTCTCCCTGAGTACCCTCAGCACCAATCACTACAAAGGAAAATGCCAGAACTTGCATGGAAAATAAAACCACAATAAATTCTAGTCCTCTGGTGGGCGCCAGAGGCCAGTAGTATCACTGGAAGGGATCTAAACAACCCCAGTGCTCTATTCTATTGAGAAGCACAGTAAGTAACTACCGTTGCAACATACGGCTCATAAATACTGGCATCAGTTTGGATGTGCTTTCAAACCCACTTTAGAGCATCTGTACTGCTGGTACCCAGGCTGTGCCTGGCTTTGTATCCTTCAGTGTGGTAGCTGTTGGGTTAATACACAGGCTTGCTCCAGCTCCATTTACACGGGATGAACCATGAGTATGGTCTTGTTTGACGAATCCAGGTAGGGGTAGGATGGACAGTGGCTAAGCACAGGAGAGGAAGACTCAACTCCAGTGTAAGAGATGGAGCAACAGGAATCCACCAGACCTCTTGGTCACCACTCTTGAAGCAGCCGCAGGTGATGATCTACGATGTTCACAGCTCACACAAAACCCCAGGACAGGCAGTTCTGGATGCTGGCTCCTGTGTGGAGACCAGCAGCCAGCATGTGCCCAGACCCGGGAAATCCTTTCCCCTGGCATCCCCCTTCTCTACCAGCATCACCCACTGTTGTGCTCTGAGCAGGTATGACAGGATCAAATCTAACCTCAGATCTGCTGTGACAGGGCTAAATAAAATGTTACCAGATACAGTTCTGACAGCATTCGCAAGCCCAGAACTCCTCTCCCTACGTGCCCAGCTGCAATCCACATGTAGCCAAGGAAGAGGCTTCCCTGCTTGACATGGCACAATAAATAACAGTGAGTGATTGCCTCATTCATGAAATCACATCCTCTCTGTATGAAGAAAAGTGAAAGCCAAGACTTTGGAAATTCAGGGTTTTCTGGGCAAAGGACAGGACTACCCGTGGTTTCCTGGAGAATTTTGTACAAGGGTCATCGGAGTCCAAAGCTGCCTGGGGTCTGCTGTGAGCGGAGCCAGTTGGACAGTGCTCCTCAGGAAACATCTGCTGGAGATGGACTGAGGGAACAGAGTGTGCCTTGACCTTCCTCTCCCCACGCTCCTCCACCCTGTCCCATCCATACAGCAGGGAGGGCAGCTGCTGTGGCCCATGTCCAAGGGAATTCCGGCATCAGGAGGCTCCCTGAGCCCTCTCAGTCACTGGAGTGAGGACACCTGCCCTGCAAGCAGTGGGGAGGCTCTGTCAGCACACAGATGTTTGGACATTGACTTAAAATCTCCAAGCCTCCCAAGTATCTGACATAGGGCTACTGACATCACCCAAACAGACTGTGTAGAGAACTTCCAACCACTCCTATCTTCCTGCTGGATTGAGACCAAAATGAGCAAGAGAATGATGAATTATTTTAAAAGAAGTACAAATTGTGCTTTACCAAAATGAGAATACACATGGAGGTTCTCCTAAGGGGTGACATGAGAGGTTCTGATTTTTCTTAATGAGTTTAATGAGCCTGCCCATCGCATCAGACCTGAACGGCGCATGGCTCGTGGTATGTAGGGAAAGTGAGTGTCACACGGAGAGCACAATGCAGTTAATCTATACGCTCTCCCAGTCTCACAGAGATGAGCTCCTATTCCTTCGGTTTCAGTCGCTGAACAAAGCACATCTGGCAGCAAACTGAACAGACTGCTATAAATCAAAACAAATCCTTGCTAACTCCATTTACCGGATCCTTTGTTAGGACAGTGTCTTCTCCAGGATGGACTCCAGACCTGTCTCCCTGCAGTATGACCAGGAACACCAGAGTTTGCCTTGGCCTGTTCATGTTCTTGTTCAGAGCTCTGAGCCTCCATCCCAGCCTTCAGAGTTGAACCTCCAGCATGGCTTAACTGATTCCCCGTTTACACCAGCCAACAACATTTTACCTTGATGAATCAGCTCAGCTGCACATCTTTTTTCCCCTCATCAGTTCGCAGATCTGTGGCTTCCTTCCTTCCCCTCATGGCATCACACTTCTCTCCAGCCAGCTAGGCTTGCTAGCCTAGCCCAAGATAACCTCAGGACACAGGCTGCCTGTTTAAATATGCTTGCAGCATGGCTCAATATCCCTTTCAAGAGATTGTAGAAATTCTCCAGTCCTCTGCAAACTGGGAATTCAAATGCTATTATCACCATGCTCAGTGCTAGGACTGGTCCAAGGACTGGTAACAGCAGCTGCAGTCTCCGTATTTACCTCAGAGGCTTTGAGATCAGGACTTAGCTGCATCTTCCCATTTAGTTTTTAGCAATGAAAATACTGTGATGTTAAGAAATCCATAAATCAGAAGCTGTGCTGGGGTGTGAAATAGAACATCCATTTGGGAGAGAATTAAGCTCTACTTATGTCTCCTGTCCCCAGATCTATGTGACTACAGGAACAACACATTTACTTTCCGGCTGGCTTTGTTGCTTTCCCCAGTCTCTCTAAAGCAGTGGTATTACAATGAGCTTTTCTTGTTGACAGGTTCTTTCTATTAGCTGTACAAGTGTCTCAAACAATTATTGATGCTGTGGGCAACTGGTGAGCAGAACAAAAAGGAGCCTTCTGGCTTCACAAGCAAGGCTATTAAACCAGAGGAAGCAATAATATCACAATTCTCAGGTGACCAGCCCTCAGGTGAAAATACTGAGAACTCCGCAGAAGTACTTTAGAAGCACCTCACAGGCTGCATGAGCTGGAAGAAATTACCCAGATAGAAAAAAGAGCCCTGCATCACCAGAGTGTGTTGGACAATTTGCAAAACATGACTGAAAAAAAAAAAATCTTTAATTATTAAAACAAACTAAGTGAAATGAATAATTTAAACTGTTATGACCAGTCCAGAGCATTTTCCTGTGGCTACCAGATGACTCTGCTTTCAGTGAGAACCAGTGTTAATCATAAGCCGGGACCAAAGCAGCTTTGCAGAAAACAACCGAAACGGAGCAGAGCCCAAACAAATCCTCAGATTACACTCCTCCCCAGAGGGATTCAAATTACACAGAGCCTGACTTTGGCAAATGAGTTGAACCATTCAACACAGAACTTGCTTTTACCAGCACTTGCCTCGCCCCAAATGCTAATTTGAGGAATAATAAATCCACCCATCTGTAAACAGTGTTATTTCTTTAGGTATTACAAGTCATGCCAAATTATGCAGCACCAGTCCTGTATGTACCAGACCACCATAGCTGGGCAAACAGCAACGGCCACTCCTGCACGAGAGTGAGAACCAAGACACAGGTCCCAGCCCCTCTCCTCACCAAGGACCTGGGAATCCCTCCAGCCGTGTAAGTATCAGTGAATGCTGGGACCCTCGGCCACTGCTCACGCCCATGGCTTAGCCCCTCCCAGCTGCTTCCAGGCTGTGGCCCGGGCCAGTTTTGCACAGCTCCATCCCTTTTGGCTGCTGTTCCTACACTACCTGTCCCTGGGATGTGGCACGCTGTGGATGGAAGGATGAGAGGACTGTTGTCTAAGTCCTACCCAAGTAGTTCAGAAGCAAATGAGATCTAAACCCCACATCCCACCTGAAGTAATGAGAACTTCTATCTGCCCAGGACTCATCATGGGGTGGCTCTGGAAACATCCCCAGAAGGTCCCGCCAGCTTTGGAGTATTTCACAAGGGTTTGGGCAGTTGGATCCCACCAAAAACATGCCTGCAAGTGTCCCTGGCTGAAATATTACCAGCAATTTGCACATTTGGAAAGTATTTTGTTTTGCCCGCGACCCTGCTGTGCTTAGGGCAGCTTGGGACCAGAGTGAGATGGAAGCCATTGACCGCGCAGGCTGCAGTGAGGACGCTTGGTCAAGCACAGGCATTTTGGGCGCTCAGGATCATCTCCAGGCTCTTGCGTTGAAGCCAGAGGTCTTCAGAGAAGCCCTTATCTTGTGCAGTGTCCCCCAAAACTGAGTCTTGGCGAAGGGGAGCAGGCTTAGCTGAGCATCACCTGTGAACAACCACATCCCTTACTAGGAGTTCTCGTTCCTGGCTCCAATCACAAGCAGCGGGAAGCCTCAGAGGTGCCTGTTGTGACTGATGGCACCAGTCACAGTAGCCACTCGGTCACAGACAACACTTTATGCGCAAGCCACAGATAATAAATAATATTTTCATGGCTTTGAATGTTCCCTTGAAGAACACTAGCACAGAGTGCTGTTGTTGTGACTCACGTCTATTTGAAAGGACAGGGGACTGGGTAGCCATGTGCTGAAGGACAGACGGTCTGATGTACCCCTACACAGCTTCAAATCCCTTTGGGAGACTGGTCTCCCGTGGGTAGTGGCATCCCTGGGGCACCCGACAGGCACCCCAACCCTGCAGTTTCTGCCAGGTGCCTCAGTGCCACATGCCCGTGGCCACAGGGTCACCCTGCTGCCAGTCGTCTCATCACCAGCCTGCAACCTCTAAACTCTGTGTTATTTTTCACATGGGCTTGGACAAGTGTGGGGCAATGGCACCCCAAAGCTGTTGGGCAGGGATGACCTGTGTCACCCCAGCCATGCGCAGTGTCCCGGATCCAACCCTTATCTTAATTACAGCAGGGTCTCTTCACTCACTGCAGTCCTGATCACGCAAATGTGGGAGGTGGAAATTAAAGCCAGTGCCTGTGATTTTACACATCAAAAGCCACTCCAGGCTGGCGATAAAGGCACTGGCTGTCCCCACCACCCTTTAGCCTGCATCTCTGCACAACCCCTCCCAGCACGCTGGCAACAGGCATGGTTATGCACAAGGATCCTATGTCCCCCACTGGGTGGAAAATGATGAAAAAAATAAAAGATTATAAAACTTCCATATTGGAAAAGCTCTAATGGGAAAACATCCCCAGTCTTCTGTGGCCTCTCTGTGGTGTTGATACAGCCTGCCACAGCTGGAGGCATCCCTCACCTTTCTACATGTAAAGAGCCAGACTTTATATACATATTAGAGTTATTTGCAGTGCAGACAGGTATGGAGATTTAGGGGTTTCCACTTCCCAGCAATGCATCCTGTTCTGGCAGCCAGGTAAAAGGATCCCATCTGACTGCCCCAGCACTGCTGGTCTCCCAAACCCATCCCTGGCTTAGTTTGACTTTTGCATCATAACCCCTATAGCATAAACAGTAGCGGAAGAATATTTTTATCTTGCTGAAATCTTTGCTAAAAGTCCACTTCCCCTCTGTAAGGGCTGTGTGTGTTGGTGGTGATGGCAGGATGAGGCAGATGGCTCCACTTACGGCCAGCAACTACTCTGTGCTTGCGAGATTTATGCAAGAATTCAACCCCTGGTCCCTTCCTGAGATCCATTCCAGCAGGAACAATTCTAGACCATCTTTTGATACCAATCAAACTCATTAAATGGAGAGAGCTCGCATTCTTACATAAGCAGAATATGAAATGCAGAGAATGCTCTCCTGGAAGAGAGCATCCTGCACAACAGAGCAGAAATCCATCTGGTAAATTGGATACACTTAATCACGCCAGGTTTGTTTTGCCCTTTTCCTTTTTTTTTAAAAGGACCATATCTTTTTACTTCTTCAGCTTCATGACACTAGGTCTGTCAACACATTTGATTGAAAACGTCAAAGCGGCCATCTGTATCGTGTCACAAGCGGACTCCCTCTCCTTGCGACACCGGGACAGCTCTTCATCAGGAGCAGAGACATGCCCCGGCATGTTGAGTGGGCCACTGCTCTCTTTGGCCATATCTATCAAGTACCATTTGTTAACTATATGGGAGCCAACTGTCCAGGCCTGCTGTCTCCTGCCCTAAATACCACAAGAACAATCTCATCTCCTACTAAACCTTGTTCAGAAATGCAATCAGCATCACCCTGCAACCACAGAGTCTATAGGTACTTTCAGCTGGACTACAACAACCGCCCACGGTTGGCTGACATTCCTGTTTGCAAAGCTGGGAAAGACACAGGGGTAAGGACCCATGTGTGGCCATGGCTGCAGTACCTTGGGGCTCAAGGACTTGAAACAGTGATACTACAACAGAAAGGCCAGCAAAATTTGCCAGAAAGGTTGAAGAGAACAGAATGTGCATGTCCTTGGAGGCACCAAGGCAAAGCACCAGGTTCTGCTGACTGTATGGTGTAGGCCTCTGCCTTGGCCACCAACGACCTTGTTCAGAAATGCAGGGAATTAGTTTCTCCCCCCTAAAGAGCAGGGTCCTTCTTCCTGCTTTACTTGCACAAGGAAGGATGCTGCTGTGCTCAAATGGCAGCTGGCACAGGAGAGCCATAAAAGTATCAATAACTGTTACTCCCCTCTTTGAGACAATTTGACATTTCCGGGCACCTGCCGCTTTCTACAGCTCCAGCCCTGCCTTTTAGAAGATGTTTTGGGGTACATCCAGCAAGCGTACCACAGAGAGCTGTCAAACAGCGTTAAGCAGGTTAGATAATGAGACCTGTCTAGCTGTGATAATCCATTAGCTTTGTTTCGTTCTGAGTTCATTATTTTGGGGTTTTTTCCTACATGCCACAGCCACTGGTGTAGACATTACCCTTTATTTTCTTCCATAGCAAGGGCACAGGCATCTGGGTGTGAGCAGATCTGCTGATGCTGCAGTGCAATTAACTCACTTTGGCAGACAGCTGTCCCCAAGCAGGGCCACAACAGCAGCCACCAAGGTAGGACAAGACCCCTTCCTCAAAGGGATGCAGCTTTCAAAGCTTAATTAGGACAAGTTCAGTAATCAAGCCATTTAACCAAGTTAACCTTGTTCTTGGTAAAATAACCAATGAAATCAAAACATACACTCCTAAGTTAATGCAAATTCAGGCTTTCACGTTGATTGCCCATCACATATTTGTCATTGCTAATCTAGCAGCACCAAAATGAACATTCTTCTAGCAACAGGATAAATAATAAGCCTCAATGAGCAATAGTATCACTGGCTCTGAGACTGCTGTCCCACAGGGTCCCCCGAGGGACAGATCCTGTCCTTCCTCCAGGGAGATCTCACCGTATCAGGACTAGAAATGGCAAAGAGGAAACAGGGAGGAGAAGGGGTGGTCTGGAGTCACACTGTGGGGAGCATATTTCCCCCACCTCCTCGTCCAACGTCCTGACCACTGAACCTCAAAGTCTCTCAGCAATCATTCACAGCAGCACTTCATGTTACGCATTATTATCTGTCCTTTTTCCTGGTTAAAGCCACAGGTTAAAACAAAACCAATGTTTAACAGTTTTTTTAATCAAGCTTTTAAATTTTTTTTATCATTATTTTTTATCTCTTGGGCAGCATCTGAAACTGACAGGCCATTGCTGGGGAGGTGGCAAAGGAGTAATGCTGTCAGCTGGCTCCTTGCCACCACTCATGAGACCATAATGATTAACAAACCCCTTTTGCTTCCTTTTCTGTATTTAATGCCACCATTTATAGGGCCCTCGGGAAAAGCACTGGGTTTATCTGTGACTGTCCCGTGAATTTTCCACAAGAAACCAGGTTTCTGTGAATAGGGACACAGGCGAGTGCCTGCGTTTAATGAGGTTATGTCAGCTGGCTGCATGAAAAGAGTGAGGGGTTTGCAAGAGCCTTTATCTCCTTTATTTCCTTAAGTTAAAGCCTTTGGCCATCTTTCCCCTCTCCTTTCTGCTTTGCAAACAAGGCCTCAGCATGGCTTGGCAACCAGATATCAGAGCCCCATCCCCTGCTACTGCACTTGGCCTGACAACCCAGAGAGAGGTGGCCTCCCCCAGCCTGTGCTGATCTCAGTCATCCCAAAACTTCATTTTGACCTGTCTTTTTTCTTGCTTTAATACAAAGCCCTCACTTGACTTTGACCAATCTATCCATCAGGCTGAGCTTTCAAAGCAGTAAAAGGAGACGTCCAAAGTCCATCCAGCAGACGAGAGAAGAAATCTCACAGGCAGGACTCGCCCCATGTCAGGACAGCATTGTGATGTGTATATTCTGTGAATTAATGCTTTTCAGCTCAGCTAGTAAAACTTGAATCTTTTCCAGCTCATGGGCTCAAGGCTTTACTACAAAGCAAGTATAGACTTTTAAAAATAACCAAGATAATTTTACAACCGTCAGGAATATTTCAAGCTATACAAAGCCACATAATGGCACAGAGAGGGAAGAAAGAAATCAAATCAGTTCATATGTATCACGCTTTAATTACTGACTGACAACAGCCAAGAAGGAATTCAGAAGCAGCAGTTCATACATGATTATAGGCAGGGCTGTTTGGAGCTGAGAGCACATCCGCCCTTCACAGGACTGGCTCAGAGTTGGAGCAGCAGAACCTGTGCTCCCACCAACACTCCAGGAGCTAGTGTCCTTCTCTGGCAACTATCCTCTCAACCACCACACCAGATGCACGAGTCCAGCTGTATACTGGATGGAAGGACATGCTTCTCTCTCCAAACTGCCCAAATAAAGAGGCAAAGCCACCAGCACAGAGCTTATGCCAGAGGTCCGGAGGGAAACAGGAAAAACATGATGTGAAAACATGCAGGACGCAGTTTCTCTACAACCAACTCAGGAAAAAAAGATAATAGAGTGGAGACTCTAAAGAATAAAATGCAAGCCCAAATCTATCAGACAAACTGGAGGAGGAGCACTGCACTGGGAGGGGATGGAGTCAGAGGGATGGAGCCGAGAGCTCCTCCCCACCCGTCCCTGCAGAGAGGGAGCTGAAGATCAAGTCCTTGTCATGGCAAGAAGGAGAAAGGCTAGAAGATTGTATATTTCTCTCAGTTTCATGGCTATAAAGTGTCTTCCTCTGGAAGGCCAGCACTGAACACAATCCACCACTGCCACAGTCTTCGCTTCATGGGCTGGGAAGTTTTGGGAGGAAAAGGGCAGGCAAAGAAAGAGTGAAATCTCAGCTCCTGAGACCAGTGCAAAACTCCCACAGCTCAAAAGGAGTCAGGATTTCTCCCCCACATGTGACCACCCAGGTCTGAGGAGTCACTTTCCTCCTCCATTACTCCAGTCAGACCCAGCTTCAACCATGGCCACAGCTTGCAAACGTGTCAGCAAAAGGCATCCTTTGATGGATGGCTGGATGGAGAGGGAGGAACAGAAGAAAATCTATTCAGATTGCTCTGACACAATTTATTCTGACTAAAAGCCACAACCACAAAGGCAGTAGCAGGCAGATGCCCATAGTTACCCCAGCAGGGCCTGTTTTAATGGACTTTTTGTTTGCTCTATGTGTAAGTGAGCACATTGTATGCCATCATCTTGTACTATAAGAAGAAATAAAGCAGCTTCCCAGCTCTCAGGGCATGAACAACACATATAACAGCTTACGGGGCCGTGCAGTCAGGTGCTGGGGTGGACAGGCACCACCAGGTCACCCCCGAAGCCTGGCATGTGGAAAAGCAGCCTGCAAGGTGGGTTAGGAAGTGCAAGGAGAAGGCAAGAAGAAAGCAAGGCTCACTCTCATTAAGACATCACAGACTGCTTGGTAAGAGAAGGCAAGCGTTGGCCAAGAACAAAGAGACCCCGACGAAGATCTGGCTGAATAGAAAACTGCAGCAGTGACCTGTGTTCCAGGGATTACTAAATCCGAAGTCGGTCCAAGAAAGACCTGGTGCTGGGCTCTGCCTCACCTCCATGGATGCTGCTAAGGCTGTGTGAGCCCACCACCTCCAACACCCCAGGCCTTGAGCAGGCAGGGGCAGGCACATTGCAAGAGCCTGGGGGCTTCCCATGGTGTGCTGTGCCTGCCAGGATCATCACTGGTGCAGTTATTCCCCCACCAGCAACAGCTCATGTGCAGCATCCGCATCCCACTTGGCTTGCCAAGTGCTCCAGGGCGATGCGGCCCACAAAGCCATCAGGATTCCCCCTGGGGATCAGATTCTGTCACACAGGTAACGTGGCTCCTTGCTCCCTTGCCTTTGCACCCACTGCACCCATCCTCTTGCCTGTACCCAGCACGTGAGAGATGATCTCTGCCAACTTGAGCAGCCCGAGGAACACATTTCCAGCAATAAACCCACCACTATAGCAAACTGGAACTACTAGGGGAAAGCAAGCAAGGTCTTTGGACAAGAAAACTTCAGTCAAACAACTTTAGGCAGGGTAAATTCAAGACGTATTTGATCTGAACAGCAAGAAAAATAATTTAAGTGTGTGGCTTCAGCCTCCTTTTGCTGCTGGAGGCTCCACTGGCTCCCTGCACACAGCCCCAGCGAGCAGGGCTGAGCACCCTCCTGGCCAGTGCAGGCAGGATGTGGGCACATATCAGCCCTCCCAACACCAGGGACCCGAGGACAGCAGAGGTAAAGCCAAAGTTTCTTACTACTTGGGTAGATGAAGCTGTGGGGAATGAGGCAGTGGGTAAACAGGGAGCATCCAGGGATGGGAGCCCTCCCCGGAGCCCCAGCGAGTAAGTGCATTTTAATGTCACATAAGGGTGGACTTCACAGCAAGGCTCCTTTGGAAACACATCTTGTAAGGAAAGGTTAAAGCTTAAATTATTCTCTGTGAACGCAGAGGTTCACAAGTCTTTTTCACAGCTTAAAGTATTGGAAGCCAGAAGTGCAGCCCTGCGTGGGGTCTGGCACTGGCAGGACTTTGGGTTTCGATGGAAAACAGAAAGTTTGCAGGAAATGATATTTCTTTGTATTTGCACACTTACCAGAGTGCGGGCTCCAGCTGGGACCAGCTAGAGAAGTGGTGAAGCCACATTTTTTTAATTAAAGAGCTGGCTGAGCATGCTGTTATTCAAGCACATTTTGTGGCTTTTCTGGCTGTGAATCTCCACGGCACTCCAGGGCAAATCAAAGCAGCATCCTCAGGCACTGCCCATCCCCGTCCTTTTGATTTGTTAGAGGGACTGAGCAGGTCCAATGCGGCCAGACACTCCCCAGGGCTCTGTACCCAAGGAAGGCACCTGTGGGGCCATGATCCCTCTCCCTCACCACTCACAGAAAACCTGCCACACAGGAGCAGGACACTGCATTTTCCGTTACAGGCACAGGATGCTCCAGAGTAGTGTTTAAGGAGATTTTGGTCCAGCTTCTTTAAACAGCCACTGCTTATCAGCTACATGCCTGCAGGGAGAGCTCCCTATCCTAAGAAAATTACTCCCAGTCTAGCCTCCTGCAGTTCAGTGTCTGAGCTCTACATCATGCGAAAAATCAGATTAGTTAATAGACAAGGAGAAAGTATTTACTGCTTCTCATAAAGGGATGTCTGAACCCCTCAGTGCACCCTCAGAAGGCTCTGAGCACCTTGACACCTGAAACAGGAATACACTAATGAAGGGATATGATGAAAACAGCTTATTAAGCAAATTGAAGACTTTGTCCTTCTGCCTTGTCATATGATGTCCCACTCTCCAAGCCCAGAAATTGGGGAAAAGGGGAAAGACGGGACCACTGTCCCCAAAGGACCAGCCAGGGCCCCACTCAGGGCAGCTCTGCAGCATCTTTAGCAACAGCAGGAGCCGAACTCGGACAAGGGGAGGATTCAGGGTCTGATTACTCAGCCTAATAAGTTAGTTGAGATGCTGAAGCAGCTGCATAAAGAAGACACAGTTATGTATCATTTTAATTATGCATATAATGGCTTTATCTCTTTGCTACCTTATTTCATTATTGAAAACCTTTTCTCACATACATTTTAATTCTCAAATCCAGTCACCAGCAGAACAATTTATAAATAATTTAAAGCACAACAAGGCACCAATTCTTCCAAAAGCGGCAATGCTGGAATGAAGCCACCAAAAACTCTCTCAGCATCTGATGCTTTAATATCATACCACCAGTATCACACCCAGAAGATAGCAATATACAGCTCCTCCAAGCTATACAGGCTCATTTAGAAGCTGTAGCTGAGGAGCTTGTGGAAGAAAAACATCTCTCGGTGATCATCAGAATACAAGAGAAGCCTTTGGCATGCACCAAGGCAAGGAGAGCTTGCCACTGAGTTTGTAACATCAGCTTGTGAGCTGCAGAGAGAGAAAGGAATGAAACCTTCACCTGCAGAGTCCTCTCTGCCCTGGAGACCCATAACCAGCTACACAGATTGGGCTGGGCAGGAACATTCCCCTATCAAAGCCCTTTGGCACCACAACACCGTATTTAGGATGGAGAAGTTGTTACAGCATATCAAACCACACCAACCAAAGAAGGTGGTCTCAAGCACTGAGAGCAACTGCTGAGTACCAGCATCCCTGCAAAATAAACCCAGGAGAGCTGAAGCGAGACCCTCACCTCCCAGCTGTTCCTGGAGGAAACACTGCTAGTTATCCTCACCCACAATCAGTGTTTGCTTAACAGACAAATTTTTCTAATTATGTTTGTCAGCTTTGCTAATTACACAAGATATGAAGCACAACACCTTAATTTTTCATGTATCTGCCTCCTTTTTTTTCCTTCCAATGGAGTGAAATTAAAAACAAATTCATCCATACAGCCTCTACCCCAGTGGAAGTGAGACTTTCACCACAGGTATCTATGCAGCCAGGCTTTTACGTTCTACTTTTTCATTGCATTTAGTCCCCCAGTGAAGCTGTATTAAAAATGTATCAGTTAAAACAACAGATACCTGGAGATGGAAGTCTGTGCTGTGTTCTGTTGGGTTATTTTCCCCTCTCTCTTGGTTCTGCTACAGTGGGCATTTGTGTCTAAAGCCCAGTGAGGTCAATGAGGATAAGCAGGTGCTTAAGTTTTATGCATGTGAATAAATTAGCTGTTATCAAAGAGACTGCATATTTTACTGATTGCTTAATCAGCGCTTTCAAGCTATCAAATTGGATCAGCCTGACTGCCATCACAGAGAACCTTTTTGCTTCTCCACCACTGAGGCAAGACCTCCGCAAACTGATAATTTTTGCATTACTCAGTGGAAGGGGAGAGATGTGGAGAGCTTTTCTGAGCCCCTGCTTCCACCAACCTTTCTCCATGGCCCCTGTGCTCTGTCTTGGGCTCAGGTAAGGGGCAGATGTAAAATGAGCTGCTGAGACAGCTCTGTAGCACTGCAATGGGGAGGTGAGTGCATCCACCTGCTGTGGGATCACTCTGCATTTGCTGCTTTTCCATGTGCATGTTGCAAGGACCTTCTACTCTACAGTAAGATGGGAAATTAAGACATATTCCAAGATACCACCAGGTTTTGCCAGTAATGCTCATGAAACCACAGCTGGCATTAAACAGTGCAGAAAACAGTCTAAACTGGTACTGCAACATGGTGACAAAACATTTGCAGCTAGTGGTGTCAAATGAACTACAGGCAAAAATTCATCTGAATGACCACCTGGATGATGAGTTTCCTCCAAATCCCTCCCACAGACAAACCCAGATCATTTGCTAATGCCGGTAAGGGGGAATGCTCTGGATCACCCTGGTGCTGCCTGTGCCAGCCTGCTCCACGATGGCCCAATCCTGCATCCTGCAGGCAGGATCCTGCTCTAGGTGCTCTGGGCAGGCTCTGTCCCTACCTGCTGAAAACTTCCTGGCCCCCCCAAAAAAAAGGGCTGGCTGGTTTTGCCAAGGATATCCCAAATCACAGCCCCAATCTCTCCAGCTCTATTTATACACAACTAGGAGGTGTTGCTGCAGGCTGGGTTAACTCCTGGTTTTGGAATCCTCAGGACTTTCAGGCAAAGGTCCCATGGCTGTGGCAGACATCATTCTCTGCTCCTCTCCCTGCTTGTATCTGGTGTGGGAGCACCAGTTCCCTCCCAGGAGCAAATGGCCTTTGCAAAGGGACTTTATCTTTGCTGGCAGGAAACCGTGAAGGTTAGAAAGCAGCGAGGGAAATTTGTGCTGTCAAAATCAAAGCTGCAGTAATTAAAGAGGCGTTTCTTCTGTCCCAGGGAGGTGGTTGGCAGAGCAGTAGTTGTGAGCAGGGGCACAAGGGACTGCACACATTCAACAGGAAATCTCATCCCACTTCACAGCACACCGTCCCAGCCCCAGGGCTGTGGCTGGTGCCAGGAGCGGGGTCACCACACTGCTGAGCTCTGTCCCACTCCCATGTGCCAGTGCAGTCTGAGGACCCTCACCCTCTTGTTCAAAGTTCGTCTTCACCCTGAAACTCAAAAATCACCCATTTTTTGTTCAAATCTAAGAAAAGCTCCCAGAAAGAAGTGGGGGGGGAAAAAAGAGCAGCTTCTAGAGCACTTCTCAGTCTGACGCGCAAAAGCAAGTTACCCAAAACAGAGGTGAATAAATGGAAAAGGCCACTGGGTGTGGGGGAAGGCAGCAGCTGGCCTTTCCCAGGGCAACACACAGCCTGGATCGATGCTGCTCTGCGCTGGCATCTACTCGCCAGATTTCTATTTGTTCCAGTGATGGGTTGCCAAGGTGTTAAAGTCGAATCATTCAAATTGCTCACAGAGTGAAAGACTCAAGATTCAGAATTACACCTTGACCCAGCTGGGTCATTTTGCAGCAATTATCACCAATTTCTATGGTGGAAGATTGTAAGAGTTCAGAGGAGGAGAAAAAAAATGTCTTGTCCTTTCTTCACCTTGCATACAAATGAAAAACAAATGTGATCTTCTTGCTCTTGACATAACCATGCTTTAAAGAGTTTCACAAACATCCATTTCCTCATTTGAGCTCACACAGAAGACATATTATCTCTTTTAAATATGACTTCTTCTTGGCAGTGCACAGCCTATTCTCTATCTTTAACACTTTAAGAAGCCAACAGGTGGTTATTTGCAAAACTGATGGTAGGAGATGGATATAATCTATTTTGAACCTCAGCAAAATCGGCCAATTTCATGAAGTTTGAACATACGGCCGTATTAATCAAGTCACACAAATTATGAAATGTGAAATACAGCCCCCCCAAGCTCTCCACCTGCATGGGAATGATTTGGAAAATGCCCAACCATATCAAGGCACAGCAAGGAGAGAAAAAAAATCATAATAAAGCAAATAGTTTCCAACACACAACGGTTTCCGAAGCAGTGACACTCGCCCTATCAGAGCTTCTCTGTCTTGTGAGTTCCACCTCAACTTGCCCTTCTGTCATCGCCACGCTTTGGCCTTTCAGTAGTGAAGCCCAAGGAAACTGGGAGTGATGTCTTCAGGCTCTGCACCCACTCACTTCTGCCTCTTTTGCAGTGGGGCTGGATCCAACCCTTTCTTCCCACATGCTTTGGCTACCTTCTGCCTTTCCCTGCTGCGTTTTGCACAGGTACTGACACCACAGGTTCCACTCTCCAGGAAAGCAACCCCTGTGGTGGTTGGAAACAACTTCACCCTTTACAGGAGAAATAAATCCAGGAAAAGGCATTTCCTTCAACATCAAAATTACAGACTTCTCCGACTTACTTGACCTTATTTGTGAGGTCTTGCTATTCAGTCATTTGGAGACCGTTTGTTGCCTCATTTTTCTTTTTTTTTTTTTAATGGTTGAAATCACTGTTTTAACAGAGAATGAGGAAAAATTATCCATTCCCAGGCAAAACCACCTGGAGCTGGCTGTGGCTTCCATCTTTTGCTAAAGATAGGGCATCACACACTGAAGGCTCCTTCCAGTGTGGACCACTGGGTTGGATCAGAGGACATCAGCAGAGCAAGGCCATGTTGTGCTGGTGTCATTGAGGGAGCTGCTCACTGGATCTGGATGCATTGTTTTTGAGGGCACAGACAGCAACCTCTCTCCTATGGACACCTTCTCTCAGGTGTCTGCACTCAGAGGGGATTTTTAACAGTGACAAATACAGCACACACGGAGGGGACTAACCTTTCCCTTGCTCCTGAGACAGGCAGCATCTGCCAGGTGCCAGTGGCTGTGCAAAGCCAGGGAAGGCTGGATGCGGCTGGAATGCAAACAGGCTGGGGATAAGAAGACGAATGGTTCTGGGGGAAGCACGATGACCTCCCCAGCAGTGTCAGGAAACATTTCTCTAATGGAAGAAGTCATTAGCTGTTTCTCTGCTCACCTACCGGGAATGTCACTTGCCTGGTGACAGCTGCTTCATGCAGACTTCACAGAGCTGCTTCTGCTGGGGTCGAGGTCAGCTCCCTGCTCTGGGTGGCAACAACCACCTTTTCCCAACACAGGCTTAGCCACTGGTCCAGGCACCCCTGACTCTGCCCCTGCCTTGCTGATGGGCACAGCAAATCAAGCCATGCCAGGAAAAAACACCTGGCTCCAGAAGTAACCCCCAGCGCTCATTCCTCTATAAAATTGTAAGATTGTGCTAAAGGTGGAAGGCTACTGCAAGCCTGTCGCAACGGGTGGGAAGCCAAAGACCTGAGCAGGTAAAGGACTTTCTTAAACTCCATGAACAGTCAATGCACATGCATGGGTTTAGACAAATACTTAAAATACGCATTCACTCAGTGCAATTTAATACACTGAAAATAACATCCCACCACATCTCAACCAGGGCACCAATTATTTTCCAGTGCTGCCATGAGACCAGCAGCCCTTCAAGGTCCTGAATTAACAGCTCCAGCATAGGAGGTATGGCCCAGCAGGGTGTTGGAGCCCACTCATGCTGCTGCGGCCAAGCGCTCTCATGAGAAGCTTTTGCCCTGCAATTGCCTTAGAATAAGGGGAAAGGAATTCAATTAAGTGCATTCATCACTTGGCAATGAAATGTTACCATCAAGGGTCTTTTTGGGACAGTCAGTCAAGCCTCATCTCCTCTCTTAGGAAAAATGGCACAGATATCTGAATCAGTCAAAGAGGGTGGAGTGAGAAATGAAGGAGGCTAATCCAAACCTGGGTGTCACCAGGGGATGCTGAGACAAAAAATGAACAAATGAACTCATGCATTGGGCCACTCCACCAAGGTGAGCTTTAAATTTAGCTTGACTGCATCAAGAAGTGTTCAAGATAAGTATCTCTTAGTTGTGAAGAGGAGGTGGTACCCCCAGGAAGGGCAGCTATGGTGGAGGTGAACTAGAGGGGTTCAGCAGCATCAGGACCCTGCTAAACCTCCTCCTTCAGTGGGAGATGGTGTCCAGCACCTCAGTGGCACATTGGACCCCCATAGGCACATCTCTCACCCATCTCAGGCCCAAACTCATCTTCCTACATAAAGCAGCAACATGCCCCTGGAAGCTCTAAACACACAGTGCTGAGAGTCTGCGACATGAGGCAGTGAAAATGAGCAACAGTTGATTCCAGAAAAGCCACCCTCAGCCCCTCAGCAGAGAGGCCAGTGCTCTGTGCTGCTGTCTGCAGCAAAGGAATACAGAACTGAGAAGAAGTCAAGACACGATTTCTTTCAGCGGGTCCTAAGCCTTCTCCTGCCATTAAGACACCACACTGGCACTTTTTGGTTGAGTCACCAAACCCACTTTCGCAGGCTCACCTTCCTGAAGGAACCCCTCCTACGAAAGTGGCTTTAAAAGGAGTGGAAAGGGCTACAGAACGCATGCATGAGTGAGCAGAGCCCCAGGGCGCTGCCATCGCTGCCTTGGTGGAGTGCTGCCTTCCCATGGCAGCCTTCTCCCAAATAACATTTCCTCTAGAATGGAGCTGCATGCTACAAGTCAGTATGTAAAACATATTTACGTGTTGCCTGATCATAACAGGCAATTCTCAGCCAGGCTTTCTTGCTCTTGAATCCACAGCAGAGCATGGCAGGTTCCCACAAAACCTCACCCCAAATCCAGCCGGGGTCACAGCACTCTTCCCCCCCATCTAAACCACCTGCACAGCTTTCAACCATGTCCAGTTTCGTTGTCCTAGACTCAGATGGTGTTCGGTTTTTGGAGTGCCCAACCGTTTGCTGACACACACAGGCAGTGGAAATCAAGAGTTAACGTTAAGAGTTAAATTCAAATCACAAGGAAACGGCACTAGCACAAGGCTGGAAATAGGACAAGGCTGACAGAGATGTGAGTGCTGGGATCAAGCCCTCTGGGTGCTGTTTTAGTAGGGCAGGGGGAGAAACAGGATCACCAGGAGACCCTGAGCGGGTGGGAAGTGTCCTCCAGCTGCCACTCCACAAACTGTGGCACTTTTTGGTCCTCCCGTCTGCTCAGAGCTGTCCCTGCAGACAAGGACGGTGCTGGGGAAGCCCTGCAAGAGCCTCTCAGCCAGGGCATGTCTGTGCAACGCCAAGCAGGGCATCCTCCTCTGTCGCACTTGGACACGAAAGAACCACGCAGACACCTTGTCAGGAGAGAAGCAAGGAAAGGCCCCGGGGTCAGAGACCCCGAGCTTTATTATATGTTCTTAAAAACCACCGTGGATTGGAGGGAGAAATTACCACCCCTCAATCACACTGGTCAAAGGAAAAGTGCATCAAATGTCTCCGCCTAGGAGAATGGAATGAAAACAATAAAGTACGGTTAGCAAAACATGGCTATGTTTACAGAAAGTGCGTGAGAAACTGTTACAGAAAATGAAAACATCGAAGAGCTGAAAACTCAGGGCAACACTCCTCCCCCCTCTCCTTCCCCCTTCCCAGTGCAGGGCTGGCACAGCACCACGGAAATTAAGCAGGCGATTTCTAAAGCTGAGAGAAAAGCAGCCATCTGGGCCCCAACAGCCAGGTCACCTAATGACCACAAGGAATTTTCTACAGAAGCCGGAGAAATGCAACGGTGAATAAAAGAAACAGTAACTGCTCAGGGAGCTCTGAATACTGGGTAATGCCCAGCCCTGTTTAATTAAAAGATGAAGCAGAAGATAGCTGGAGCAGTGGGAAGCAGGATGGAGTAGGGTGGGCTGGGGCTGAAGTTCAAGGTTTTCTGTGCCACAAAGAGCCCGGAAAGCTGCCCATGATGGCAGTAGCAGCCCCCACACAGCCCCTCTGCCCAGGCACCTACTGCTGGACCTCTGGGAATGGCATTTGCATCACCAAGTCTCTCAGGAGACTTTTTATCTTAATTCACGGCATATTCCTCTGCACAAAACAATCACTGCTCATGTGACAAAGCGAAAGCACAGGTGACTTCCCCAGGTCACAGCTCCAAAGTTCGGGATGCAAACCCTTGCCCTCACCCTTTCACATCTACCACCAGCTACAGACACCACTTCTCCTTTCTGCTTTTTCTCACGGGAAAACCATCGTCCCTCATAATCCAATTTGTGAGTACTTTTGCACTGTATGGCTTCATGCTCTACCACATTCCATAACCTCCTTTGCACGCTTGCAGGCAGCGCTCCCCCTCCTGGGGCTGGCGAGCAGGTTTCTTCTGAAGCTCTTCCAGGTTATTGAACTACTTTGTTAATGCAGCTTGTTTCTCATCAGTAGAGGGCAGAGTGCCAGGGACATAATTTATTTTCCGTGTATATTTATGTCAGGAGAGTCCTTAAAAGATTTGTTTGCAGTTGCCTCATTTACTGCTCGTGCTGAGGTTACTGCCTGCCCTGCTGCATTGCCAGCAAGTCAGGCTTGGGGAGACTGGAGTCCACCAGCTTCTCTCCGCTGTTTGGATGCTGTGGAAACAGCTGATTTCCCTTATGCTTCTTAATTAGGAGCAGAATCACCCGTTTCACTGGCCAATAGCCCATGAAAATAAAGCAAGCTGAGAACCTGCAGTGGTTCCTCAGCTGAGCATCTGTTTCTGCACAGTTGCCACAGATGGGCCACTTCTGGTCACCTTTTTGGACGGTTTGAGCATGTCCTGTCTGGACTGTGATAACAGAATGACAGCAGAAAGCACTGTTGCTCCCACAATGGAGTGCCCCAGGAATGAGTTCATTCTCAGAACAATGTGGATGGAGACCTGAAGCCCTTGAAAAATTGAGGAACTTGGATTTTCTCAACAGAGCAATTCCACCTGCCCTCTCATCCTCAGAAGGTAACCAGCTGGGTCATATTTTACTCCAGCAGCCACTGCCTTACTATGATTTCTCCAGGCTCAGTCATGGCTGCAGGAGTCACTTTTTTGTTTCTTTGCTATAAACAGTCTACGACCAATTTGCAAACTGAGATCTCCTCCTCTGCACCAGCCCATACTCAGGGCTCCCCACCAGCCCAGCTTCATCACCCACAGATGACAGTGAGACCCTGCACCCTTCCCCTGGTTGTCCAATCCAACACATTGCTACCCAGCAACTTCCAGTTCTTTGGAGCATCCCAGGGTGATGTGCTGGGGACCTAGCTGCCAATTAGTTTGCTCTTTAGGGTTCAAGGCTACCCTGGGCCATACCGATTTTCTCTGCTGTTCTTGCAACCATCCAGGTAAAGAAACATTTGTTATTCTGTGACAGATCCCTGTCGGAGGCCGTTCAAGCATCCTACCTGCTGCACAGCAGAGCTGACAATTTTGCCAGAAACTCTGCTTTGAAGGGGTTTGCAATGTTAATTAAATTTCTGCAGTTGTATCTCTTGGCTCTGAATAAGATGCAAGCCTTTCTGAGCATGTGAGCTCAGCTCCTTTTCCCTGTTCAAGCCTGGCTCTGAACAAGTCTGGCTCCCTGAATTCCCTCAGTGCAACATCAGAAATATAATATTGTTCCTCCACAAAAGCAAATGAATTCAGGACTGTCAGGGTTCAGACAAGGTATTGGTCTAGATAACCTACAGGCTGAGAGATGATCGCAGAGCTACAAAAAAAAGCAGATGTCCTTGCGCAAAGAACTGATTCCTCTAAACACACAAACAAAAAACGAGTATCTCTGATCACACAGACAGACACGATGCACGAGGGACAGCAAGTCACCACAAGGACTCTGGATGAATTCCACACAAAGTTCCAAGAACTCTGGCTCCCTTTCACCTCTGATGATGCACAGCCCCTTCCTGGGCTGGCATTGGTAACCTACCCGACACAGTTGGGCTTTTGTAGACACTGCTTTCCAGGAAAGCATGGAAGGGAGAGGAGCTGCCAAGTCTGGAAAATGCAGGAGACAAGTCGGTTTTAACAGTTAAAATTCTTTAGACATTTAAAAGAGGCAGCATTTTAAGGATATTAATATATTAAATAGAAGGGAAACATGGAGAGGATAAGGAGAACTTCAACTCAAGGGAGCTGTGGGAATGGGGCTCCTGGGCAGCAGAGCCAGATCTACTGCCAGGGCTGTTCCTGCAGAGGTGATGGGAGACAGGCATGTGGCTCACCAGAGCCCCACAGGGCTGGGAAACCAGAACAGAGGATGGAAAACAGACTGACGGTGCCGAGCTGGCATCTCCTACCCAGCACAGCACCATTTCTGACAGCTCTTACAAAGAGGCCTGGGAGCGAGGTGGGTGGAAGGGTCAGAAGCCACTTGGCACCCGCAGATTTGCTCCAGAGCAGCCACTCATCACCACCTTCTGTGGCCAGAGCTGCAAGCGTGACTCAGGTCTGGGGTCTGTGAAGGCGAGAGCCAGCACGTTGGCCCCGTGGTCCCCTGGGCACGTTCACCCACTGACATTTTCAGAAGATGACCAAAGCAGCATGACGCATTTCCAAGGAAAGCAGCAGAGCTGCTCCAGTTGGGAAACAGTGAGTCTGTGCCTGCCCTGCAGCTGCAGGGGACACCTGGCTGGCTCAGTGCTTGTTCAAGCAGAAAGTTTGTGCTGCTGCTGCTCATAAAGGTGTTTGCTGTGAGGGAAATGGGAATTACTGCAGAACAAGAGCAAGGAGGTGCAGAGGCACTTGGGGAACTTTACCCAGTTAAAGCACAGACAGCTGTCAGCATACAGGGATTCAGCCACAAAAGGTGTGCACAAGGTGCAGTATTTGAGACCTGGGAGCCCCTGCCTTCAGGCTCAGTTAACAGCATCTCCCACAGTGACAATACCATTGACAGCAGTGACAAAGGCTCTCGGGCTGCAGCTGGAGGGAGCACGGTGCAGCCCCAGGGGAGCACCCAGTACTTCTCCCTGCTCCCACGGGTGAGTTTCTAAGCACTGCTCCCAGCCCAGCACCAGCACTAGCACCAGCGTATTTTCTCGGATATTTTCCCAGTTTCCACAAGAGGGCACTGGCACGACACCGACGAGAGGCTCCGATGTCCTCCGAGCGGCGCTGCCCGGTCCCGTCCCCTCGGCGGCGGGAGCGGCAGGAGCCGGGGCCGGGGTCTCACCCAGGGTTTTGTCTGTAGAAGGAAAGCGGCTGATGCACATCTCCCAGGAGATCTCGGCTCTGGAGCTGTGACTCACCACGACGTTTGCTATTGCAGAAATAAACTCCTTTTGCTCAAAAAAGCGATTTTCCAGAATAGCTCTGCCAATGACGAGGGGCTGCAGAGAGGGGAACGGGCGTTCCTCGGGAGGTGCAGAGGGGCACCCACTGACATCTGTTTTCTCCAACCTCCACATCCCCGTGCACTGACCAGGCAGGGAGCATGAACCCTTGAGAGCTGTTCCTCTGGGGAAAAGAGCTTTGTCTGAAGGGTGTGCTGGGCTCCTGGCAAACCCTGACGCATGGAAAGACTTTGCTGGGAAGAGATAAACCACTGAAAGTAATCCCCTGTTCCCTCCTCCAGTAACAGAAATGTGAATGAGAAACACACAAAAGCCACCCAACTCCAATCTGGACTGGACACCCCTCACAAAGGAAGCTTTTGACTCTGAGACCTGGTGCTCAGAGCTCAGGTCACCTTTCAGGGAGTGATGAAAATGCTTGGTCAAGAATTACATCTCATGCCACAAACCTGGCAGATCAGGCACTTGATGTTGTGCACTTTAGGCAGAGAAAGAAAATTTCACTATTTTCTTGGGTGAGTTTTTAATCCAGGTGAGCATGTAGAAGACTGCTCAAATCAGTGTTGCCCTGTTCACTGCCCATACAGGACCCTGGAGCATGACAGTTGATTTCTTCGAGATTATCTTGATCTTTCTGGACACTGAGTGTGTACCAAAGCACGAGGTGTATCAGAAATGCCAAAACAGCAACAGATTGTCTGACAGGCCTGTCATTCTGTCATGAAATATGACATACATCTTTCCTGGGAGGAAGGACTGGATTTCTGTACACTTCAGTGCCACTTGAGGGCGGGCAAGATTCCTCATTTCGGAGTCTCATTGATCAGACCTGGAGGATACATTGCTGCAGCATAAAAAAAAATGTGGCAAAAGTACCAAACCACCTACTTCTCTTTAGCTGTGCCTTTGTATAAAACACGTTGCCATTTCACAGGCGCGTCTGTGAGGAATTTCCCTTTTGTGAATCCAATTTCCTCTCACTTTTGAACAAAAATGCATCTCTGATGTGAAGGATGCAAAGGTACAAACAGCACGGCTCCATACAGAGCAATGGGGAATTGGCCAAGCAGTATCAAAACGGAGAACAAACAAGAAAAATAAAAGCCAATTTAATGCAGAGAAATTATCAAAGGAGAAAAATGGTTCTTGAGCATCATCACTGATTGTCCTGCTGTGGCAGATGTGCCAGAGGGGCACTGTGAGCATGACGGAGGAACACAAATGACAAAGTAAACACAAGCAACAAGGTGGGAACAAGCCAAAGGACTGGTGGGAGCTCCCATGCTCCCCACCACAAGCATTGTCAAAGACACAGTCTTGACCAAGCACCAGCCACGACATGACTAATGTGGAATGGATGTAGTATCTCCAGAGGAGATATCGCATGTGGTGGACTCAATAAAAACACAAGACTGCTTTGGTTTTTTCTTACTCGGTGATAAATGAGACATGACACTCTTTCCCAAAGACTGAATTGATCAACTCCAGTGCTGCAGGTAATTAGATCTGGAGTCACGGTGGGATTGTCTCTAGCAGTCATGGTACCGTTTTGCTCCTTGTGCTTTCATTATGATCCTGTAACTAAACTTCCCAGGAGCTACAGAAAGACTAAAGGAGCATTCTCTTGCATTACACCTTTCATCCCGGCAAGTCATCCAAGTTTTTGGTAATTACAGCTGTGGAGGAGCCCAGCAGAGCCACCCAGCAGCTCAGTGAAGTCATGGCTTCCATTTTGAGGGAAACAGGAGAATCTGGCTCCTGAGATGTACTTCAGCCGCAGAACCAGCAGTAGCACTTCTGCATGACAGCATCTCACTGAGAAAGGCAAATCTTCATGAAGGGTTGACTGATACATAAACAGTCAAGAACAAGCACTATAGCCTAGAACTTGAAGTGTTTTGGAAAGTCTACAGCTGCCAATCAAGTGGATGCTTCCTCAGAAGAGTGTTTCCAGGTTTTCCTCTCAAAAGAGATCCCTTTCCTCACACACTGGTCTTTTACATCTTTTTATCTCATTTGGGTCCCCTCCAGGGTTCAGCTGCTCCCTTGGTCCCAACACCATTCTCAGATCTGCTTCCTCAGCCCTTGGACAGTGAAATCCCCAAAGTCTGCAAACAGCCCCTGAAGTTTCCTTTGGATCTCTTGGTAGTCTGCCATCTCCAGCCAGAGGCATTTGGTGGAAAGTGAAAAAATCCAGAGCCAGGTGGCTTTGGATACGAGCCCTGGAGAAGCTGCATGGGGGTTAAATGCCCCCTCCATGGTGCATGACAAGCAACCTTCACAAATGAAAACAAAAACCTGTTGGTAAAGCAATCCAGATCTCTTATCTCCCATTTCTGTTTTGGACAAGAAACACTTTTGTCCCATATCCTTAAAGAAGGATGTGTGTAGTGAGCTGTGTAGAACATACTTGGATTTCAGAGCAAACCCAGGATGTTACAGCAGCGCCGGCACTGTTGGATGATCTTCGGCAGCTGGAAGCTGAACCACAGAGATGCCAGTTGGGGTTTGTTACATGACAAGACAGTATAATCTAAACATGTCCATCACCTTTGAGCAAGGGCCCTGTGACACAGGTAAAATTGCTTTTGTTCACTCAAAAGATCAATATTGTCAGGATGAAATAATATGCGAGCCAGTGTGAAGAACTCTGCCTGACCACTGACCGTCAGAAACAGGCAGAAACTCCCTCTTGTAAAAACAATATGAAAAAAAATCCTGAATATACTGCCACTTCCCAAGTCACTGTATTTGGAGTGTTGTCACCAGGAGCTGTAGGTCATCTTCAGATTTCTTGGAAGAACAGTTTTCTGTGCGCATGGTGTATTCTGATGCAGGAAGTTCCTCAGATTTAATCGGGTTCTTTTCTATTTAATCATCATGGCTAATCAAAACACCAGAATCCCATCTGAAGACCACACTCCTCTGTGAATGTCGGCATTTACTCCATGTCAGGTTGTCCCTCGGAACAAACCCAGTGTCAAAGGCAGTTTCTCATTCTGATCTAAAACTCTCTGGTCTTTAAGCAGCTCTTTCCCCTCGCCCCCACATGTCTGCTTTGTTTTGCGCTGGATTTAACTTTGCATATGTGGTTTGGTGTGGGTTTTTTTAATATAACATCAAATCTCTTAATTCTCTGACCCAGAAAACAGAGACAATCCTCATAAAAATCTGGGACAAAGAAGATGCAGCTGGCACGTGTGCAGCAGCAAGAGATTCCGAAACTCCCAAATCTACCCATTTAAAGTGATTTTGATTAAAGAAAGAATTTTGAGAACTGTTCCTGTCAGATCTCAGGTTATTTTGAAAGCAAATCCTAAGCTTTCAAGTGGTGCTCTAGTCTGAGCAAGACACTTTAAAAAGTGACAGTGTGGTGGCCCCATGTTCATCATCAACTGAGAAGTGACGGCTTTTCCCTTTCACGTTGTCACCTCCACAGGGCCAGCCAGGACACGAGACCCACAGAGGGTACACAGCTGCTCCCACAGCATCTAGAAATGCCGGTTCCCTCTGCCACAGCGCGACCTTTCCCAGAGCCACAGAGCCCTATTCCTGCAGCACTTTTGCCAGTGAGTAAATAATGAGAAATTAGTGCATGGCCCTGATGATTAGTCACAGTGAGCAGCCGCTGGCACTGATGAACCCGCCAGGACAAACACAGTGTCACAGACAGCCAAGCCCTTCAGTTTCATGAGGACATCACCCATGTCACACCCATGTCACCCCTTGTCCTCCAGAGAGCCAACACACAGAGTCCCACTGGTGAGTCACACCCAACACCAAACCAGGAGAGCCCTGTCTGATGCCAGGCAGGGATGGGAACGCGTTGCATTTGGCGTTGCCTGTTTGCACGTTTAATTTAATGAGGAAGAATAACAAAATATCCAGGCTGAGTCACGCAGGAAGTAATCTCCCTTTGTCCAGGAGATTGTAGAGGCAAAAGGAGGGGATGGAGGTACAGCCCCACTGCATGCTGCCCCCAGGGAAGGGGGGCCTGCTAGACATGAACTTCTACCCCCAGCACAGCACCAAAGATAAAGAGTGAGGCCTGTGTGGGAGCTCACGGCTCCATCCCCACCGTGGGGAAGTCCCTGGTGACAGCAGGATTTCACCCACTGGCTCTATACACTTCCTGAAGGCAGAGTTTCATTAAAGCGGGTAATTTGGCCTGACTACCCTAGGTAATTCCCACGGCTGGGGCCACAATAGCAGCCAAGCCCAAGAGGAAATTGCATTACTGTACATGGAGGTCTCAAATCTGAAAGGGAAGGAGCAGTTCACACCAACCAGGGCTTTAATACCAGATTAAATGCTTTCACAGCAGCCCAGCTGTTTGAAAGCTTCCAGACAGCCTTTTGTCAATTTAGTTTGCATTGTACTTTGGCTTCAGGAGGTACTTTAAAATGTAACCAACTTTATTTTATTATTTTTTTAATATGGTAGCTTAGCTTTCTTGAAGGAAATTCATGGACCTAGGATGGGCACTGCTCCGTATGGGAAGGCATGAAGTGCTTTAATGGCAGAGGGGCCAAGCAAAGCTCCTCTCTCCAAGGCTGTTTAGGCAATCTATTAAGCATTCTGTCCTTTAAAGACTCACCATTTTAGAAGGCTGAATGAAGCTCCAACTGGAATTATCAATTTTTAATTTCCCCATTAGCAGAAACAGAAGAAGTATGGTACTTTCTCCTGATACAGGGAACAGCCTACATTCATACAAGGATTTCACTTTAAGAGGCTGATTACCCCAAGCCTTGAACCAGGAGCTAAGCCATGTCTCAGGGACATGCCCCACTGGGTACTTAAATGCAGAAGTTTAGGGGAGTTCTTGTCTGACTCTGGGCAGGTGGGAGCAGGAGGGCCGCTGGACCAGGATATGGCATGTGGGCACCTGGCAGCAACAGCAGCAGGATGGTCCTACCCTACTCAGGGCTGGGAAAGCACCCCAGAAACAGCAAGGATGAGTCGTGGGCTGGCCTCTACGCTGAAATTTGGCACTTGGGAGATGCAGGGCACACACTCATAGGAAACTGCTGCCCCTCCTGTCCCTCCGCTCCCTGACGTGGGGACACAGAGGAACCTCTGTCTCTCCCCTGGCCCACCACAGCCAGCCGGGAGGGGGGTGCACAGCCTGAAGGGCTCTGTGCCACCTCGCTCTGCCCACAAATGCATCCTTGTCATTCAAATGAGAAGCTGCCACAAAGGCAAGGGCCCTGCCCTAAACAAAGAGCCACTTGGGATAACGGCAGAGGGGGACGCGGGTCCCTGGTCTCCACCGATGAATGTAAATGCCTCCAAAGCCTGGGAGCAACTTCTCTGGGAACAACACAGACAGGGCTTTGTGAGCAGGAGGCTGAGAGAGGCATCATCATACGCAAGCCCCTAAGAATGCCCAGCAATCCCCAGCTGGAGAAATGCCTTGGGGGCATACATAGACCTTCCCTCTCACCCCTGGCCACAAAGTCAAGAAAAAGCCGCTCAGAGTCTTTTTTTTTCACCCATGCTCTTGTAACCAAACTAAAACTTTCCTGGCACTCCTGCATCCCTCAGCTGCTGATGCCAGAGCCCGTGTCCACACAGGATGAGCTCAGTGATGCCACCACCACCACCCCACTGTCAACTCCTCTCTGGCATCCTCAGTGCCAGGCAAAGCAACTCCCTAGGGCAACGCATCTCCCCTGGGGCCAAGCTTGCCCAGCCTCAGGCATCAGTCCATCCCCAAGCCACAGGTTTTGCCCTGCATCGCCGTGTCCCCAGAACAGCTGCAATGCACACCACCGGGCAGGAGCTGCCTGCACGAACAGCCAGCTCCCTTACAAACCAGCCAGTCTCCAGGTCAACACCTTCAGTGTTCAGACTCCACACACCAGCTACTCTGAAAAGCACAACTTGAAGGTAGACCTCCCCCCAGACCTGTTTCAAAGCCCAGTGAAGTGAGAGCTCTCATTACCCAGTTACTGCTAAGGTATAAGAAGTCTTTGCTGCCTGCACCCCTGAGACGTCTGAAATCAACGGCCATAAAAAGGTGCAATTTGTGAACGCTGTGGTGAGGAGGGGTTGAGGGTTTACTGTAAAGACAGCAGTGCAAAATGCAAAGTCATAAATCTCAAAAGCAGTGTACTAAAATTCAGTGGAATCACTCAAGTCAAGCTCTGTTCCATCTTCTATTTTATGTTCTCTTTGTCAGGGCAGCTAATGGTGAACAATAAAAACATTAATAATCAAGTTAGATTTATAAACTGGGCAGGATATTCTACTAGTAATGAAATCTGGAGAATCATTCCATGTTATATTGCTTTGGGCAGCACGCTAACTAGAACTGCCCTTGAATTATAGCACTCTTTCATTTTGCTGAACTTTAATTTGGCCCAGCACCACTGCTTCATTTAAAACAAACTTCAAGCAGGAGTGGAGCTCAGAGGCACAGTCCAGCTCAGTACTGAAAACCTTTAGGTTGCAGGGGGGGAGCATTTAGAATATAAAGGCTCTGTCGACATTGTGCTCTGTTTACTGCAGAGAATTGCTGGATATAATTTTCCAAGGTTAGCAGAGCTTTCTATTGCCATGGTTTCATGCTTCCTAGTTTTCAAATATTTAATTGAAATGCCTCACAGATCTTTAATTTGGTAGTTGCTTCGTAAAGTGGATGTCAAATAATTCTTGAGGCTCTCACTTCCCAGACAGTGGTAGTTTTCTAACAAAACCTCTGAAAATATCTGGCTTCTTGTGCTCCCTGCTGCTCATTAGAGGGCATAAGCATAAACCTGATTTACATACAACCCTTTTGGAAACCCACCAATGCTGTCTCAAGCTGGAAAGATTCTTTGCCTCAGCAAGCACACCCACAGGAGGGAGACAGCACCCTGACACCGATCGTACATCCTAAATATCAGATTCCCAGCCTAAATCAGTCTTGGTTTAATGTAATACCCTTCACCTGCAGTTCACTTCTGCTCTATTACCATCATCCCCAGCACCTTCTGCTTTGCCTGACAGCCCCAGCTCTTCAGCAGGGTTTGGAGAGAGTGCTCAAATCTAGTCCAGGACTAAAAAAGTACCTTAATGCCTGAAAGTTGTCATCAGTAACTAATAAGCCCCTCGAGTATTAACCTTTACCCTGTAAAAGCTGAGTGCAGCACATTCGGTAGCGAGGGTAAAACCAGGTCAAAGACAAAGTTTGAGTTAAATTGATTGGGGCACAATACATCAATTTGTGTGCTGTTTGCATGAAATATTAATTCCAGCTTTAACATTTGGTTACAGAGGAAAGTGAATGCACCGTAATGATGCAGGTATACTTTATATTCACCACATTGTCTATTCTCCTAAGAATAGATGGGGAACGATAGGCTTTGTCCTCCCTGGCAGGTGTCTGAGCCGGAGCCAGTGAGCCGAAGCAAACGCTTGGAGTCGGAGCCTGGGCGGCGGAGGCAGCGTCCTGGCGCACTGCTCTGAGCAAGCCCTGCTCATTAGATAGCCCTGCCGTGCTGCAAACCCTTCCTCCCTCCCGCCTTCACAGCAGTGCACTGGCAGCATTTTGAAATTCGCTGAATTTCAGGGAATTTCTCCAAACTGGTGGGTCCAGCCCCAGGTCTGCCCGCCCACACCCAGCCACAGCTGGCTTTCTGACACCCAGGTTTGATACAGTCGTGGGGCTTCTCTGAGCTACAACTGGTATAAGCTACAAGAAACTTCTCCTCCTCCAGGAGAAAGCCCTTAATTTCTTCCCTCTCAGAGGGGTGAAGCTGTATAGACCTGCTGGCACCGTGACCTGGCAGAGACATGACCTAAGCTCTCCATGCCTGCTAAAACCTGTTACATCCCTGCAGACTAAGCAGGCAGCTCTGAGGGGAGAAATAGGACCACAAAGATGCCCGTGCTGTGCAGACCCCCGCAATGAAGCCAACCCCGCCTGCTGCCGGCACAGAGCAGCCCTTAAACACATCCGCGAGCATGTCTCAGTCTTCGGGGATCGCTCTGACTCCAAACGTGCCGTTTTATCCTGCATGCTGCTGGAGTTTGTGTGGCTCCACGGCAGGCAGGGAGGGAGCCCTCGAGACAGGCCAGCCCTTTCCCAGCACCAGAAAAATCACCATCCATGTGTGAAAGCTGGTGGGGCCATCGCCCCACGATGCTGGGCTGGGGGAAAGTTGGGTCACCAGGCTGGGGTGGAGGACAAGCACCATGCACTGGGTACGGTGGGGTGCGCTGGGTGCAGGGGAGGGGGACTCTGGCTTCCAAAGGGCTCGGTGCAGCGGGTATAGGGGGTGGGGGGCAGT